>PVKS010004432.1:0-93375 GCA_004027875.1 Aplodontia rufa | reverse complement strand
AAAAAAAAAGCCCAGGAAGAGACTCAAACTTATAGGAAGTTAGCATACGACAAAGACATTTCAAATCTGGGGGAAGTAAGCAGGCTGCTTAGAGAATGAGTACCTATTTGAATAAAAATTTGGATCCCTACCTCACACCTTATGTGAGGCTGAGTTTCAGAACAGCTGGGCACGATGGTGTGCACCAGCAGTCCCAGCCACTCAGGAGGCTGAGGCAGGATTGCCTGAGCCTAGGAGTTTGCCTGGGCAACACAGCAAGATGAATGGAAGGGAAATGATTGAGATAGCCTTGCTATGTTGGCCAGGCTGGCCTTGAACTCCTGAACTCACATGATCTTCCTGCCTCAGTCTCCTGAGTAGTTGGGACTTCAGGTGTGCACCAGCTCAGCTCAGAGTAAGTAATATTTAAATATTAAAAAGGAAACCCAAAAAGTGTTAGAACAAACTTTGGGAAATTTTAAAAAATATATGCCGATAATGGGAACTTGTTTAATAAGACAGCAAACCAAGAAGGCATAAAAACAGATCATAAATTTGACTATAAAATACCTAACAATGTACAAGGTGAAAACTACAAAATCAAAGTTAAAAAATTACATATCAGAAAAAAATTTTTAGTTCTAAGATAACAGACAAAGATTAATTTCTTTACTATATGCAAAGTTTATACTCTAGGCACTGGAGATCCAGCAGGGAGACACTGTTGTGTTCCAGGCAGATGATGGCTCAGAAGCAGGGAGGGAATCTTTCTACCTTGGAAGGCAGCACCTGAAAATGAGGGGCCAAGGAGAAGAGCTGGGAAGGAAAGGAATATATATATATTGCAACAGGGAGAAAATGATAGGGGTTTCCACAGCATGGTTGATCTATTCAGGCTAGCTCAGGTGGGAGGGCTATGGACTGAGGAAGAACAAGGTGACAGGCTGGGATAGAAGACAGAAAGAATTATGGGAAACAGAATCCAGATGGGATTTTTTCTTTACTTCATTTTTGTTTTATTTCTTCTATGGGAACTGATAAGATACATCTTTAGTTTTCTTTTTAATGGCCCAAATTCCATTTTCTTCCTTCCCTCTAAACTCTTGTCTTTCCATCTGTGTTCATCTTTCTTTCCATTTTCCTTACCCTTACATAATCATAATATAGGATGTATTCATTTTGCATACACAGAATTCAATTTTATTACCCTGGTCTCCATTTCAAAAACATGTGAGCTGCCAGGCCCAGTGCATACCTATAATCCCAGCCACAAAGGAGGCAGAGGTAGGAGGATCACAGGTTGGAGGCTAGCCTCAGCAACTTAGTGAGGCCCTAAGGAACTTAATGAGACCTTGTCACAAAATAAAAAATAAAAGTGCTGGGGATATAGCTCATTAGTATTGTCCCATGGTTTAATTCCCAGTGCAAAAAAGAAAGAAAGCATGTGAGCTGAATTTTTATATTTTACTCTTTAAAAGAAAGATTATCAAGATTTCTTTGTTGAATATAGTTGATTAACTTTCCTTTAAGATCAAGTATATTTATTAATAAAAGGGATCAGATCTTACTTCTGTTGAAAAGGATTATAAAAACATTCAAAGTTAGGAAAACATTATCAACAAAATTTCTTTAAAAGCTAAGATTTCTTGGGTTCCATTCCCAGCACCATACACACATAGCTAACATTTCTCTCTTAAAGATCTGCTTTATGTTATTAAAATAAATTCAAGAAGAAAATGAAAAATCAATTAGGGCCTTTAAAAAATCTGTTTCAAGTTTGAGGAAATACAGTTGTATGATCAAATACCATTTAGAAAGACTGAGTTTTTTGCTTTATAGATAGACTGTCTCTCTGTTGAACATGTACCATCTATTATTCTCCACAAAATAATTTTCTAAGAATCAAAGAACCTTAATTACTCGCCTCAAGGCTATATGCATTCACCTAAAATTTAGCTAAGTCAGAGAGGGTCAGAAAGAAAGCATTCAGAGATAGATATGTCAGTCTTCTAAAATACAACTCTCAAATGGCAAAAGGTGCGAAATCAACTGGTTCATAATTACCTGTTATAGCCGCACTTTACTAAGAAATACAAACTACCTGAAGTGTGAGCCACTTTCCAAAATTAAGATTGTTTCTTCTAATAGTAGAATTCTATATATCCACTCACAACCGAGATGTCAAAGGACTAGGTAAGACTTCTCTGGTCACTAGCTACACAAAGATAAATAAGCAAGGATTCACGTGTTCAAATTCCCAGGGCTTTTCATAAAAAAACTACATGTTAACATCTCCTGAAATTACAAGGTGCCTTCTGAGGGAATTCAAACATTGAGACACGAGACCACGGGATGAAACGAAGCTGCTCTACCCGCAGGCCTGAACTGTGAATAAGGTAGCTTCGATGTGTGCGTGTGTGGGCAAAACTTGGCGCAGGTTACTGAAGAATGAAACGCTATTAATTTTTTTAAAGTTACTACATCAAAGAATTTTTTTTCTTGACAGCAGATGTCCTCCGTTTCAAACAGAATTCCGTTATTCCAGATGCCTTGAGTGCCAAATGGCAGGTAGAGAAACATCTACTCAACAAATACCTTTAAAACTTTAAAAACAGTTGTTCTATGAAAAATCAGAGAAAAAGGATAATCCAACAAGTGAATATAGACTTAAGAGAGGGTAACAAGTTCTTTGATCATCAAACTAGGAGTTACCTATATTCTATGATTAAGAGAAAAAGAGTTTTCTCCTCCTATAATGATACGTTCCCCCTGCAAAGCAAAATCTCATTACTGCATTCAAAATGTTCCCAGAAAACTTTGCTGCAAGTTCACTGTCTGCTCTAGAGCTTTCTTACTCAAGGCACAGAAGCACAGGCGGTAGAGCCCAGCCCTTGGGGAGGTCCCTCAGTCTCACAGTTCTTAAAGAGGCCAAAGCAGACCCTCGGACCACCAGTTAAAGAGGCGACTACCAAGGAAGGAAAACAGAACCTTCAGAAGCAATCTGCCATATGCTTTCTGTATACCTTAAATGAATGACATCACCTTTCGATGGAATGGGTCTTTCAAATGGACCTCAAGAACCAGGTGTTTTTCTGTTCCCTTTTCAAATCATGAATTTTTCTACTCAAAGAAACTCTAGGATGGCTGGAGCGGTGGCTTGGTGGTTACAGTGCTTACCTGGCATGCACAAGTACATGGGTTCAAACCCTAGCACCCATGTACACAACTAAGTGTCAGAGCAATGAAAGCCATGGGAAAAACTCAATAAAAATTGATTCTCTCTGTCTCTCTCTCACTGTCCTTCTCTCTTAAAAAAAAAAAAAAAGAGAAAAGAAAAAACATCTATTACAACCCTATAACTGTAAAAGAGGAACCTGAGTGTCAGAGAAGGTCAGCTCCTCACACAGTGCTGTGAGGCTGGTTAGGGACAGAGCCTGCCCGTAGGGTACGTCTCAAATCCCCTTCTATTCCAAGTACATATTCTTCAACCTCTTCACTCCCCCAGTGCATGTAGCTTATCCAAATACTTGACTTGGATTTCCTTTCACCCTATCATCATGAAAACTGTTGAATTCCACTTACCTCAAATAAACATGGTTTTTTATTATCTCATTTGATTTCTCCCCTACTTTGCTTCCCCCAGGATGTCCTCCACTATGACAGGAAAAGTAAAAGGAATTACAGTAAATGTCTTCATTTATAAATGTTGTATTCTCTACTCCCTAGCCTTTAAGGCCATTGGTAGCAGGGCATGGTGGCACATGCCTGTAATCCAGCAACTTGGGAGGCTGAGACAGGAGGATTGCAAGTTCAAAGCCAGCCTCAATAACTTAGTGAGGCCCTAAGCAACTTAGCGAGACTGTCTCAAAATAAAAAATAAAAAGGTTTGGGAATGTAGTTCAATGGCACTGAGTTCAATCCCTGGTACCCCTGTCTCCAAAAAAAGGGCCATCAGTAATGGACATTCTATAGAAAAATCTTTAGAGGAAAGAAATTTTTAATGGATGCTTGGGTGAAATAAATAATCCAGGTAAATATTTTCTTTTTAAAAGTGAAAGAGAAAATCAATTTCATTTAGTTTTTCATGTGACCTTTCTTGCTTCAATACCTCATTGTGTATGTGGTGCTGTGTACATGATGCTGGGGTTTGAACCCTCGTCCTCGAAAACACCAGGCAAGAACCACAACCTCTGAGCGAATGCTCCAGCCCCCAGGTAAATAATTTTTATTGCATACAGTAATTTCACTGAATAAAGTTATTTTTCTTCAGGGTATATTAAAATAAGAAATCAGATAAGCATATTTATACATATTTAGCTTAACCAAATATTTATAAAATCTCACCTCTAATTCTTCAGCCTGTTCTGCATTATCTTCTTCTGAGGCACTGGTTTTAGGTAAATAAGTCATTTTTAATCTCAGATAACCTTTAACTCTTGATTTGTGACTGTAGAAAAGAAAAGAATTATTCACAAAACGTCAATGATAGGGGGAAAAAGCATTCATTTAACGAATCTCTTGAATACCTTTGGGCTACCAGGGAATATCCCAGAGGATATTCAAAGACAAGTTCTAATGCACAGACATCTAGGAAAGGAATAGATGGTGGAGAAAAAGGAAGCACACAAATGAATAAGATGCTAAGGAGGTTTCAGTGAAAGATCAGCGTGACCTTCAGAGTGGAATCAGCACTTCAGGCCGGACTGAAAGATTGGGAAGGATTTTGATCTGGGACAGTGGAGAGAAAGGCCAAGAACCAGGAAATGGGTGGGAAGCCTGGGGTGCAATTCAGGAAGCGGCAGTAACTGAAGGTGGCTGGATTACAGGAAACAAAACGGGGAGTATGGGAGGCAGGAATGGTCCAGACGACAAGGTCATGCAAAATAAGAGAACTCTGGGCTTTGTTTTGCACGTTTTGGGAAGTTTCAAATTTAAAACTTAATTCTATGTATTGTGCCCACCAATTCTGGCATTCTAAGATTTACTTAAGGAGTTTTTGTTGGGCTGGAGTGCTGGCTCAGCAGTTGCAGCGCTTGCCAGGCATGCACTAGTACTCGAGTTCAAACCCCAGCACCACGTACACAGCCAAGTGTTGGAGCAACAAGGGTCACACGAAAAACTAAATAAAATTGATTTTCCCTCTCTCTCTCTCACTGTTCCTCTCTTAAAAAAAAAAAATATTTGTTGATCCTAGCTTTCTATCTAGTTTTTTAAAATATTTTTGGTGATTTTTACAGATATCAGCTATGTAACCAATTATTCTCTATTCTAGACAAAAGTCCTAATCCTTTATTCCATTTTATCTGAGAGATTATATACCCCTTACCCCTGGTCCTATCTCTCCCTTAACCTTTTTAGTTGTTCTCTGAATAGTTCTCAGGGTTTGGTAAATTAAGTGTTTCCTCTCTGGAGTGGAAAAATTCCCTATTCTTGTCCCCAAGACCACTAATGTGGTTTGTTGGTAACCACAGTTAAGGTAAATGAGGGGCACCTTCTCTGACTTGCTGCAATAAATGATGGATACAGGGCTGGAGCGGTGACTCAGCGGTAGAGCACTTGCCTGGCATGTGCAAGGACCTGGGTTCGATCCCCAGTACCACATACACAACTAAGTGTCAGGAAAACAGCGGATTGAAAAAAACAAAATTGACTCTCTTTCTCTCATTCCCTCTTAAAAAACAAAACCTACTGTAGAAATACTAATACATGTTTAAAACATGATGTATTCAGAAAATGTGCTCAGATAATGTTTTGTTGAAAATTATCTCTACAATTGTGCTTCATGTCTTTCCAACCAGAAAATAAGACGATGGGTTTGACTTAATGGGGCTCAAACATAGTACATTTTCTATTTAAATAAAGTTCTTTCTGTACTGCAATCGTGTCCAATGCATAGTGAAAATACCATTTCTTTAAAGCCAAAGATATTAAAAAACATCTGACAAATTGAAAAGCAGGCTACTGAAAAAAAAGAAAGAAAACAGGCTACTAGGGCAATCAAGTAAGAGACGACCTATTAGCTTAGTTATTCTTAGTATTCAGACAACACAACCAGTCCCAAAATTAAAGGAAGAGATTTACATTCTATACTTCTATAGAAATCACACATGAGAATTAAAAAGTAAATATTAATAGTTTTGGAACACTTTTTTACTTTAATATTTACTTTATGAAGAGCAATTTAAAGAAGTCACTTCAAATGCAAAATTTTTACTAAGTCTCAATAAAGCATTTCTTTCAAATGCATTTTCTAGTTTAAAATAAGACAAACACTGTGGTTTTTCACAGATGTCCTCTATCAGCTGGACTTTGACCTTTCTGACAGTAAATCCACAAACATGTTTTAACTAGATTTAGTATGTGATACAGAAGATCAAAAGGAAGGTTATTTACAGTTTTAAATTTAAAAATTTAGCCAAAACCAAGTGATTCAATTTGGAAAAATGGAATTATGAATGTGCTATTTTAAATTCCAGTCTCAACTCATGTTATTTTCCCAAAATACTTGAGTATCCCAAAATACTTTTTTAAAATTAAGCAAAACAATCTTCAGAATCTATATACATATGGTATTATTTCATTAAAAACTTGTTTTTAATGAAATTTATCTGTTAATGAAATTTATTTGTTAATTAAAAATTTTATTTGTTAATTAAAAAAATTAAGCAAAACATAGTATAACAAAATTTATAAGTAACTTATTTAAATGGGTTAAAGCCTAAATTTTCAGAAAGGCTACTTTAAGGTTTAGTAGAAAAACAAAAAACCTACACTATGACTTCATATTTACTGACCTTCTTGGATGAAGAACAAAGTCCTTAAATGTATATGGTCTCTCCATTCTTGGATTTTCTGTCTAGAATAAAACAGTGAGTTTTAAAAATATATCTACAGCACAAAAAAGTTATGTACTTTTCAAGAATATTCATGCAGTGTGACCTAAGGCATAGTTGAAGTTAAGAGTACATGATGAAGTTAAAGATAAAGCTTTTGAACTAGAGCTCAGCTGGGTTGGTGAATTAACTAAAGGACGACATGAAATTGTTCCAAAAGATATAAGGGAAGAAGCAGAGAAATATGCTAAGGAATCTTTGAAGGAAGAGGATGAATCAGATGATGATAACATGTAACATTTACTCCAGTGTCTATTGTAATAAATTTCTATAATGGTCCCATGTAACTTTAGACCCGTGGATTACAGTCCCTGACCAGTTTTCATTAAATTTTTGTCTTGTTAAAAAAAAAAAAAAAAAGAGTGAGAAAAAAGGAGTTCTTTTTTTTTGTTGTTGTTGTTAAATGGTTACAATTGTGATTCGACAGTGTTTTCACTTTCCCGCACAACAGGAATCACAGCCAACATCACAACTGAGCCTCCCGATAGCTAGCTAGGCAGGTGGGCTGCCGGGCCCAAGCAGAGCAGAAGAGAAGCTGCGCTATACAGTGGTTAGAAGGCTGGCACCACCAGGAATATGGAATAGGTACGAAGTCAGCAGGTTGACTTGGCCAGAGCGCAGAGACAGGGCCAGAACAAAAAGTAAACAGCCTGGAAAGTAAGGCTGGATTAAATTCATTATTGAAAGCTTATGATCTCTAAACACTGTAGTGAGCCAATAACTACCTCAAATGACTGACAAAACTTTCTCTGTTTTAAAGTTCTGCAGTCCTTTGTTTTTATTTTCCTTTATCTCTCTGCTGTTTTGCATTAACTACCCCTTCTGTTTTAAAACTATTCTTAAGTTCTTATGACATGATTTTATGGGATTCTTTTCCCTTCTCCCCTTGTCCGTCTTCTCCTCCTCTTATCCACTAACACTGACTGACAAGCAATACATGGTTCTCTACTCTTGTCTCTCTTATTTGGACAGCTAGTTAATCTCAGATGTTCTTGTTACCTGGACAGTAAGAACCCTCAATCCTGCAAGTCTCCTTTCCCTAATATAAAAGTAATTTATTTTTATATTACTATTAGCTGTCCAACTTAAAAACTTTTTATTTCCTGTTTTCTACTGAAATTTACTATGTCCAACAACAAATTCCTTGTATTTAAAAAGGAAATGTTTTCTCTCTTCTCTTTCCTATGCAAGATACTACCCTTATCTTTCAAGTTCAACCTGTACTATATTTTTTGCTTCCCCCAATCAAACTCCATATCACACACTTGATCCAAAAATGTGGTATTTTGAAATGTTTCCTAAATCTGTTTTCTTCCATTGTTATATTGAGTCCGGACATGGCGTTTCATGTTCATATTGCTGTAAAGTAGTTTAGTTTCTTTCTGTGAGTCTAGGGTTGTTCCCATTCTAGTTATTCAGCAGAATGTTTCCAAATTGCTCTTCTTTAAACAATGTTTTCATTATGCCAACAAATTTCAATGGCTCTCTACGTCTTACTAGGATTCAGAAAGGGAATACTAAGGAGAAAATTGAAGTGAAAAATTAAGATGAAATTTCAGAAAATTATACACTCGAGAAATAAAAGCAGGGGCTGGAGCGGTGGCTCAGAAGTAACGGCGCTTGCCTGGCATGTACGAGGACCCGAGTTGGAACCCCAGCACCATGTACACAACAAAGTGTTAGAGCAACAAAAGCCACATTAAAAACTAAATAAAAATTGCTTCTCTCTTTCTCTCTCTCACTGTCCTTCTCTCTCTTAAAAAAAAATGAAAGCAGTTCATGCTTTATAAATCAAATATTTACATTTATTAAATTAAAAAGAATAAACACAAAACCCCAAATCATGGACACCTATACCAACCGGTAATGGATAAAGAGGAACATCCACTTGACCTAGGAAATCATCTCTTGTCTAGAGAAGAAAGAAGAAAAAATCAGATTAGTGGTATGTTCAATTCCTAGAAAGCTTTGTTGAGATATTGCCACATTCACAGAAAATGTAGGGTTTTTTGTTTGTTTGTTTAATCCTATGTAGCATCAATGGAGAATAGAAAATAAAAAGTTATGTGGTACAACTTCTGGTCATGACAGAACAGCATTTATTAAATGAATTCTTCTGCAGATAATTATATTCTCAGACAAAATATAAAAACAACTATTTGAAAGCGTGACAGAATGACCCAAAATGAGCAGAGACTTGGGAGCAGCGGGAGAGGCACCAATCTTGAAAGAAGAAACTGTACTAGGGAGACTTCATATTTATGTTGCTTGTCACCTGATAGGACTCCACAGTTCATATGATGTGAGCTGCTTAGAACTTACACAGAAATCTGCAATGTTACTGACTCGAGGAGTCAGAAGAACAAGTTTGGGGGTTAACAGCCTAACTTGAAAGTGAGAGAGAAAATATCAGAAAGGAAGAAGTCACAAGAGCCCTTCAAATCTATATATAAACTCTATCCAAATCCCTAGTTTATCCCTGAACCATGCAAGTGAAAGGCAACAGCTGCAAAGCAGAAAGGACTGAGCATAGGTTTTAGTTAATGTCCACCAAATGGGAGACAGCATTTGGAGTTGGGCTAAGTGAATTTGCTAGAACAAAAATCAATGCTCTTCAGGTAAAGATAACAAAATTCACCCTTTCATTATATACAGTATACATTACATTTATTATACAGAGTATATAATAAAAGACTACCACACATGCAAAGAGAAGAATATGACCTAATATCAAGAGTAAGAGTAATCAACAGAAATCAACCACAAGATGACTCAGATCTTGGTATTGTGCAGACAGGGAAATCAAAGCAGCCATTATAAGGATGTTTAAGGAATTAAAAGGAAAATGAGGTCATAATGAATGAACAGATGAAGAATCTAATGAAACAAGATGAAACTATTGAAATGAAGCAAATGTATATTTTAGTACTGAAAAATAATATATATGAAATAAAAATCAGCAGATAGACTTAATATATGATTAAAGATGACTGGGGGAACATTTCATGAACTTAAAGATGTATCAATAAAACTTATCCAAAATGGAGAATAAAGAGGATTTATGAAAGAATTTAAACTCATCTAATATATGTGCAACTGGAATCCCAGAAAGGGGCAGTGGCAAGGAAAAATAAGACAGAGAAAAATTCATTAAAAAAAAGAAAGAGGGGGCTGGAGCAGTGGCTTGGTTACGGTGCTTGCCTGGCATGCGTGAGAACACGGGATCAAACTCCAGCACCCACGTGCACAACCAAGTGTCAGAGCAATGAAAGTCATGCAAAAAACTAAATAAAAACTGATTCTCTCTCTCTTCCTCTCTCTCACTGTCCCCCTCTCTTTAAAAAAAGAAAGAAAGAAGGGGCTGGAGTGTTGGCTCAGCATTTATGTCGCTTGCCTGGCATGTGCAAGGACCCAGTTTCAAATCCTAGAACATACATACTAAGTGTTGGAGAAACGAAGGCTGGATGAAAAAAATACATAAAAATTGATTCTCTCTCTCTCCCTCTTAAAAATAGATAGAAAAAGAGAAAAGCTTGCAACATTTTTCCATGTTTGAAAAAGTCCACACTTAGATATTTAATAAAATCAATGAACTGAAGTAGGATAAATATAAAGAAAACATGAATAGATACATCACTATTAAATGTTGAAGGATAAAGAGAAAACCTTGAAAACAGTCGACAAAAATAATATACACAGGGGAACAATGATACAAATGATGTTAACTACTTAGCAAAAGCAATGGAAGTCATGTGACAGTAGAATAACATCGAGTAAGTGCTAAAAGAAAAAAACAGGGCCTAGAATTCTATGAAATATTTTTTAAATGAAGAGAATACAAAGAGACTTTTGTAATCAGTAGAACTGGCACTATAAGACATGCTAGAAGAAGTTCTTTAGCCTTAGAATAAATGGCACCAGAGAGAAATTCAGATCTACAGGGAGGAATGAATGGTAAATTAAAAACAACAAGAAAGCATACTTCTCAATCTCTTAAAGAACAAATTGCTATTTATAGAAAAAGTATATCACTTATTATGGGTTTAAATATACCTAGATGTAATACAATTGACAACACTATACAAAATAAAGGTGAATAAAACGAATTTAAATTTTTGTAAGACTCTTAAATTTTTACCCAGCCGCGGTGATGCATGCCTGTAAGCCTAGTGGCTCGGGAGACTGAGACACAAGGATCACAAGTTCAAAGCCAGCCTCAGCAATTTAGTGAGGCCCTATGCAACCTAGCAAGACCCTGTCTCAAAATAAAAAATAAAAAAGGACTGGGGATGTCTCTCAGTGGTTAAGCACCCGTGTGCATTCAATCCCTGGTACAAAAAAAAAAAAAAAAGAATCTTAAATTTTATATGAAGTGATGTGACTTAGGTAAATTAATCATTAATTGATTGCTGAGCTAAAAAGCCAAAAAAAAATTGAAATAGGATACTATATGTACTTGATTAAAAAATAAGGCAGAAAAAGGAAATAAACAAAAAAATAGATTGGACAAACAAATGTACATTTTGAGAACTCAATCTAACTATATAAATATGTCAATCTAAATATTCCAGTTAAAGACTGAAATTGCCAGATTGAAAAAAATGTAAGACTGAACTGCTTGTTGCTAAGATACCTATCATTATTATTTAAACATATCTTCATTAATTTTTTTCATATTTTTCACTTTTGAATTTGAAATTATTTGCAAAAATAATGCTAAGAAGGGCCAGGTGTGGTGGTACCTGCCTGCAATCCCAGCAGCTTGGGAGGCTGAGGTAGGAGGATCACAAGTTCAAAATCAGCTTCATCAACTTAGCAAGGCCATGCACTAAGACTTAGTGAGGCCCCATTTCAAAATGAAAAATAAAAAGGTTTGGAGATGTGCCTCAGTGGTTAAGTGCCCCTGAGTTCAACCCCTACTACTACTTCTATTACTACTACTGCTACTAATTTCCGTATACTTTTCATTCAGTTTCCCCTGACTTACTTAACCATGATATAATGGTCAAAAACAGGAGCACTATTCACTAGTCTCCAACCTTACTCAAATTTCACCAATTGTCCCGCTAATTTTAAATCAGGGTCCAATTCAGAATCACACATTGCATTTAGTTGTCCTTTCTCCACAGTTTCTTTTAATCTGGAAAAACATTTCATTTTTTTTTTTTTTTTTGGTCTTTCATAATCTTGGCATTTTTGAAGAGGACTAGCTAGGTATAGAAGAGCCCTCAATTTGGGTTTGTGAATGAATTTAAATTACACACTTTTCGCAAGAATCATAAGATGTTTGTCCTCAGCGCATCATATCAGGAGGCACATGATGCCACTATCACTTACGATACTAACTTTGATCATCTGGTTAAGGCATTGTCTGTTAGGCCTCTATACTTTAAAGTTAATATTTTCCCTTTTATAATTTATTAAATAAGTACCTTGTGGGGAAAATACTTCAAAGCTGCATAAATATCCCTTTTTTCTTTTCTTTTCTTTTTAAAGAGATAGGGACAGTGTGAGAAAGAGAGAGACAAAGAGAGAAAATCAATTATTATTATTATTTAGTTTTTCATGTCTTTAGTTGCTCCAACACTTCGTTGTGTACGTGGTGCTGGGGTTTGAACTCATATACTCAGGCATGCCAGGCAAGCACTGTAACTGCTGAGCCACTGCTCCAGTTCCATTTTTTTTTCTTTTTTAAAGAGAGAGGGACACACAGAGAGAGAGAGAGAGAGAAAGAAAGAGAAGGGGGGGTGAGAGAAGGAGAATATCAACTCTATTTAGTTTTTCATGTGGCTTCAGTTGCTCTGACACTTCGTTGTGTACGTGATGCTGGGGTTTAAACTCATACTTGTGCATGCCAGGCAAGCGCTGTAACTGCTGAGCCACCACTCCAGCCCAATATCTCATTTCTCATCATACTTTTGCTTACAAACCTTAGCATCTGTTGATGATGTGGTATACAATAATTACTGTGGGGCTTGCCAAATGGTGACTATTTCTATCATTTCCATCATATCTTATACATTAACTAATTTGGAATTCTGCTAAAATAAAGAACTGCTCCCTTCCTCTCATTTATATGTTCAATTACTTATTTACATCAGTGTAGATTCATTAATATTTATTTTATCCTTTGCAATATCATCTATTATTGCCACTTTTTTTGTTTTTCAAGTTGTCCCAGATACAGTCATTGGGAGTCATTTCAGGTAGTCCTTGTGTATTTCTGATATGTTCTCATTACTTTTTAGCATTTGCCAACTTTCTGGCACTGTTAAGATGTTCCAAGGTCAGCTTATACTCTTTCTATCCCCATCCTGAAATCATCTATTTCATCTAAGGACCCTGACAAATGTGATCTGAGAATGATATTTATGTATCACTCTCAGTGTGTGCAAATTGCCTCTAGGCTCAAAAGATATAATTTAAATAGAAATTCAGGGATAAATTAAAAAAAGTATGAAAAAAGATGTATCAGATATATTAAAAAAAGTAAGAAACTTGGAGAGACTATAACAATATCAGATAAATTGAAGTCCATGATAAGATGTAATACCACAAATAAAGAGGGACGTTTCATGATAATAAAAGGTCAATTCATAAAGGATTCCTACAAATCAACAATAAACCCTGAACACTACCCAATTAAAATGGGTGTAATATTGAAACAAGTATTTCAAACAAGAAGATAAGTGAATGGTCAATAACACATGGACAGATTTATCACTATTAGTTATCCAGAAAATAAAAATGAAGATTAAAAATCACAAGATAGCATTGCTTCAAAACGTCTATAATAGCTACAATTTAAAAGTCTGACAGTAACAAACACTGGAGTAGGGGCTAGAGTGGTGGCTCAGTAGTTGGAGCGCTTGCCTGGCATACGCGAGGACCCAGGTTCAAACCCCAGCACCACATACACAACTAAGTGTTGGAGAAACAAAGGCCACATGAAAAAATAAAGGTGACATTCACTCTCTCTCTCCTCCTCTCTTTAAAAAAAAACAAACAAACCATCAAATATTGGAGTATGTGGAACATCAGAACTCTCTTACAAAGTTAAACACACTACTCAACAAGGAAGAAATTCTACTTCTTGCTAATTTCTCATGAGAAATAAAAACAAATATCCTCTAAAATACTTATTCAAAAGTGGTCAGAGTTTTATTTTTAATAACCTCAACTGGAAACACCCAAGTTCCTTTAGCAGATGAAACTGGTATATTCACTTAGTAGAATTACTTAGCAATAAAAGGAAGTGAACTGATACACAAAATAACCTGGATGAATCTTGAAGATACACTCTCTAATAAAACATACAGAAGTGTGCATGCTCCCTGTCTGCATTTACATGAGCTACAGAAGCAACAGAACAGGGAGACGGGAAGGGCAGATGGCAGCAGACAGAGAAGGGAGGGAAAGGGTGAAAGTCCCCTCCAACGCCGTTGCTTCTCTTGGCTCCTAGAATACTGGGCAGACAAATGTACACTTCCTAGGCAAGAAAATTCCTCTCCAGAATGGAATCCAATGGAAAAGATGAACAGGTACCAAAACCTGGGAGTTTTCCAATAAAATGTTGAATCCCCTCTGATCAATTCAAAGTGAAGTCCACTAGTTAACCACTGCATATGAGCAAAAAGCCTCTAATACTGAAATAACACACATATGGATAACTAAATATTTGAGGAAAGTTTATAACATGAAAAGCAGAGACCTGAAGCAACGTAAAGAAAGGAGGGAGAATCAACTCAAACTGCAGGAAAAATACTTCAGAAAAACTATACTTAATATTCTCAGAGATAAAAGAAGATAAGAGATCTGTCGCATAGAACAGGGAACTCAAAAAATAGCAGCAATGAGAAAACAAGAAATTTCTTAGATATTAAAAAATAAAACTGAAATATAAAGTTTAAGATAAAGCTAAAAATTGCGCTCAAGAAATTTCTCAGAAAGTACAACTAAAAGACAAAAGAATGGACTATGGGATCCCCCAGATATGAAAACTACAGGATAAAATCTTACAGTCAACATCTAAATATTCCAGAATCCAGAAAAGGCAGGAAATGATCAAAGAAGCATTTCTTTAAATTTTCCTTAAACTCAAGAAAATGAATTTTGAGAATGAAGGGCCTACTGGGGGTGAAGTGGTGGCTCAGTGGTTGCAGCGCTTGCCTGGTATGCACGAGTACCCAGGTTCGAACCCTAGCACCACATACATAACTGTCAGAGCAATGAAAAACTAAATAAAATTGATTCTTCTCCCTTTCTCTCTCTACTGTCCCCCTCTCTCTTTAAAAAAAAAAAAAGAGAGAATGAGGGGCCTACTATACATTGGGCAAAGTGCATGACAGAAAAGATGAACAATAAGGGACATTATTGGATATTTCGCAGCACCAGAGAAAAATTTCAAAACCTGTAAGAAATATAAAATAGATCATATCCAAAACTAAAAGAAGAGTAATTCTTCTAACACTGTGAAAGGAAAATATTCCATACATAGAATTCTATACCCAGTGGAACTCTTTTCCATAATGAAAGTAGAACAAAGCCATTTTCAAACACTGCTGTTTTTAGAAAGGTAACAAAGGGCAGACGTCACCAAAACAAGTGGGTGTACCATAATAAGGGAAGATGCAGGGGATTCTCAGACAGAGAGGAGTAGAGAGGATTCCCAGAATGATGGGGCACCATATAGTTGCTGCATAAGATCTAGAGAACCCCCAGGACAGACTGAAGCAGGATGCCTGGAATAGCCCTGAAGACCAGGAGTGATCCTATCTACCTCATGGGACTTAGGAGAATTAAATGAGATAATTACACCAGTTATTTTGCATAATATCCAGCACACAGTGAGCATTCAATAAATCCCGACTACTGTATATTTGAAATGCTAGAATTCTATAATGAAGTCCCTGCCCCCTTTTCCTTGGGTCAGACTGTGGATATTTCAAACAGATATGTAGAGAAAAGGGGTGTGGCTGGAGACAGAACATGAACTGATGATAATGTCTGAAACAGACAAGTTAGCTTATAATGATACTCTGAAGGCCATGTTATGATATTTTTCTTTTCTTTTTTGATGCTGGGGATTGAACCCAGGGCCTTGGGCATGCTAAACACACCACTAAGTTGGACCAGGAGCCCAGTGTTTCTTTTCCCTGATTTTTATCACAAGTAGATGTTATACTTCGAAAATTTCATCTTTAAGAAGGTATCAGTAGGGCTGGAGAGGTGGCTCAGTGGTGGAGTGCTTGCCTTGCATGCTTGGGGACCTGGGTTCAATTCCCAGCACCACATACACAACTAAGTGGGGGAAAAAAAAAGGACGAAAAGATAAAATTGATTCTCTCACTTTAAAAAAAAAAAAAAAGCTATCAGTGTATCAGTGAATACAATAAAAAATAATAAATTTTTAACCAAGATGATTAGGGAATAAAATATTTTGGATAATTGAATTATCTACTTAGGTTTGGGCTTAACCAGATTAAAAAATGATTTTTTATTGTTCTTCGGTTTTTTGTTTTTTTAAAGAGAGAAACAATTTTTTATTTAGTTTTTCATGTGGCTTTTGTTGCTCCAAGACTTCATTGTGTACGTGGTGCATGGGTTCGAACTTGCGTACTTTGTGCATGCTAGGCAAGCACCGTAAACGCCAAGTCACCGCTCCAGCTCCTCTTCAGTCTTATTGAATAGCCTTAGCCTTATTAATTTCATCTGAAAATTTGTGACCTTATGTGCTTAAAATCTATGGTTGTGGTCAATTATCACTGCAGTGATACAGGCATGAAACAGGGTTTCTCACTGTGCACTCCCGACAGCTTGAGTCAGATAATTTTTGTTGTTGTTGGGGAAGCTGTCTTGTGCTCTGATCTTGTTTAGCAAGAACTTTGGCCTCTACCCACTGGATGTTGGTAATATCACTTCTCCAGTTGTGACAACCAAAAATATCTTCTGGGATTGCCAAATGTCCCTGGAGTGACAAAATCATCCCTGGCGGAGAACCACTGCTTTAGAAAGTGTAAGACAGAATGTCTCAACCAATATGCAAAAGACTCTTAAAAAAAAAACAGCTTTATTAAGATACAATTCATCCACTTAAGGTTAACGATTCAAGGGTTTTTAGTAGTTTCAAAGAGTTGCACAACCGTCAGCACAATCAATTTTAGAACATTTTCATCACCTCAAAAAGAAAACCCATAGGGGCTGGAGCGGTGGTTCAGCAGTTTGGGTGCTTGCCTGGCAAGCACGAGGACCCAGGTTCAAACCCCAGCACCACGTGTACAACTAAGTGTTGGAGCAACAAAGGCCACATGAAAAACTAAATAGAGTTGTTTCTCTCTTTCTCTGTCTCTCTCACTGTCCCTCACTCTTAAAAAAAAAAAAAGAAAAGAAGAAAGAAAACCCATACCCATCAGCTGTTGCTATTTCCCTCACTTCCCTCAGACCTAGGCAACCATCAACCACTTTCTGTCTTTAAGGATTTGTCTATTCTAGACATTTCACATAAATGAAATTATATAATGTGCATTCCTTGGTGGGTGGCTTTTTTCACTTGCCATGGCATTTTCAAATTTCACCCACATTGTAGCAAATATCAGTACTTCATTCCTGATTTAATGTTGAATAGTACATAGTATGGACATACCACATTTTATTATCCATCTATCAGCTGACTGACATTTGGGTTGCTTCCTTTTGGGGGCTATTATAAATAATGCTGCAAAGAACATTTGAGTGCGAGTTTTTGTGCATATGTTTAGGAGTGGAACTGCTGGGTGTCAAGTTTGGGCATTATTTACCTTCCAGATGCTGGGTGAGCACCTACTTGCCCTCGGGCCACAGACCAGTGGCTGGAACTTCCCTCACTGGGATGATTCTGTGTGCAGTCATGAGCAGGCAGTCTGACAATACAGACCAACAGGCAGGAAAAGGCTGGGACCCTAAAGGGCAAATTAGGAACACCAGAGTGTGAGTTCCCTCTGGCCTGGCCCTCACCTGGGAGGGCAGCTGGGGCATGTGGCAATTCTGTTCAGTCTTTTGTAGAACTGCCAGACTGTTTTTTCCAAAACAGATGCACCCCATTCTACGTTTCTATCAGTTTGCATGAGGGTTTCAGTTTTCCCCCATCAATACTCACCTGTCTTTTCAAGAATCTTTGAAAAAGAGGCCAATGACAGAGCATCTTTTCATCAGCTTATTGTGCTCTTTGTTTCTTAAAAGCTTTTAACTAATCGCCATCCCTATGGCTTCAGTCTCCACTGCAGAGACAGTGCCTGATCATCAAGGGACAGAAAGAAAACTTGTCTCATCTCCTAAAGATGTCCCTTGCTTTTTTTTTTTTTGAACCACTGATGACAGGTTTTAAGCAGATTTTAATTAATTAATTAATTAATTTTTTAAAGAGAGAGAATCAATTTTATTTAGTTTTTCATGTGTCTTTCATTGCTTTGACACTTCATTATGTTTGTGGTGCTGGGGTTCGAACCTGCAGCCTTGTGCATGCCAGGCAAGTTTCGTAACTGCTGAGCCACTGCTCCAGCCCCCAAGTCCCTTGCTTTTATTGCTCTATATTCCTTATTTGTTTCTGTGACAAAACTATAGAACGACAACAAAAAATCACAGAAAGAATTCCCTTCTTGTAAGTACCACTGGCATATAAAAATGTTTCAATTTTTCTTTTTACCAACACATTATCTTCCTTTTTAAAAACAAAGGATTCCTGAAATGAGTTTCTCAGCATCTATGTAAAACAAAATTATTCCAAAGAACGATATTTCCGTATTAGAAGAATGAACAGATTTTCCAAACTATAAAATCAATATGCATGGTCTGAGAAGTAGATGGAGAATATGAAACTGGGAACTATTCTGGGGAGTCTGGGACAGATGGTTGCTATAAATTAGACAATTAGAGGTTCTTTTTCCATTTACAAGGGAAAAGTTATAGATTTAAATTCATTCCTATGAAGGCAATTCAGTCTGTGATGTTCATTAATGTTTCTCTCGCCAACCAATTGTTCCAAATACTGAATATCAAGCATTTCTTTGCAAGAGTTATTTCCTATATTTGAACTGTATTACTTCAGAAAGCAAATCTGCATTTGGTACATCACAATTTAAAAATGCTTGAAAATGTGAGATTTTTAGAATGCCAGGTAATTTTAAACAGACCCATCTGAAGCAGGCACAATTTGGTCAGTAAATAATACTTTAAAATATTTTAATTACATGAATTTCAGCTTTCTAAAATGCTTTTTAGGATATAAAAAGAGAAGAATCCAATTTTGGGGGTAAAAACTTCAACTAGAACTGTAAGAGCTCTAACTTTAGAAAAATAAACTGTTATTAACTTTGATAAGGATGAGTAGTAGTTGAATGTTCTGCTTTAGAGAATCAATACATTAAAAACCAAAACATTAAAAACTGTTAAAGTGTCACAGCTTTGAAGAATACTTTGCTTTACAAAGTTTCCATTAAATCTGAGTTACAAATAATTTCCTGGGGTAAA
The DNA here is from genome assembly GCA_004027875.1 of Aplodontia rufa. NCBI lineage: Eukaryota > Metazoa > Chordata > Mammalia > Rodentia > Aplodontiidae > Aplodontia > Aplodontia rufa. The sequence continues at coordinate 73,999 of PVKS010004432.1, read as the reverse complement.
TCTATTATAAGGACTGAAGGAAAAATTGCTACTTTCCAACCACAGTCTAACAATATACCAAAGTTTCTGCTGTAATATCAACTTTAAAAAAATCATAATACTTTTTAAATAGTAAAAATGAGTTTTATTCCTGAATGTTAAATATAATATATAGTTTTTCAGTTTACAGACTTAGGTATTAGTACTTTCCTAATCAGGGTGATTTTTTTTTTTTTTTTAGAAAGAGAGGGAGAAAGAGAGAACTAACCCTATTTTTTCATCTGATTTTTGTTTTTTTCCAATACTTAGTTGTATATGTGGTGTTGGGGTTCAAAACTGGGTCCTCATGCATGCCAGGCAAGCACTCCAACTGCTGAGCCACCGCTCCAGCCCTCAGGGTGATTTTTTAAAAGTAATTTTAAAACATAGTAATACATACACAAAGTACAAAACCTGAAAAGAAACACAAGGTTCCTAGCCCCCACCTACTAACCAGTACCACCTCTGTCCTAACAGCTGTTATATTTTTGTGTGAGTATAACTTCAGTTTCTCTGACATGACGTTACGCGTTTTGCATCTTTTCCATTCACATTCTAATACGTGGTCCATTATTCATATGAGCAGAGATGCCTCATCTTTCTAATTCAGATTGTATGTATGCCACTATGTAGACTACCAAAATATATTTTATTAGTTATGAAATAAATTTATTTCTATTAATAGAAATTTATATTTCTAACATTATGTTTCTAATATTTTGCATTACGATACTTCACTTAATAAACTTATATTTATCATTTTTCATTCTGCATATATATCCAAGGTAAATTTTATTTTGTGTAACAATATAAACAGTAAACTAATCTGAAATAGAAACATCTTAGTGATTGCCTAGATATCAAAAATAGGTTTGTTTGTTTTTTTTTAAGAGAGAAGGACAGTGAGAGAGAGACAGAGAATCAATTTTTATTGAGTTTTTCACATGGCTTTTGCTGCTCTGACACTTAGTTGTGTACATGGGTTGCTGGGGTTTGAACTCATGTACTTGCGTATGCTGGGAAAGTGCCGTAACCACTGAGCCACAGCTCCAGCCCCCAAAATAGGTTTTTAAGTAAACCAAAAAAGCAAATATAAATTTAAGCTACTTTTTCCCCCCAAAGATAAGATCAAGATGATGAGGGCTAGAGTGGTGGCTCAGTGGTTGGAGTGCTTGCCTGGCATACCCAAGGACACAGCTTCAAACCCCTGCACCACATACACAACTAAGTGTCAGAGAAATGAAGGCCAGATGAAAAAATAAATAAAATTAATTCTCTCTTTCTCTATCTCACTCTCTTTAAAAAAAATCACAATTGTGAGGCTGGTATTTGCATTAATATCCTAATCAGTGCTAATAATAATAATGTCTTCTCACAGCTATACTCAAATTCTCTGTGAAATGTCATGATTTCTCCACATTAATTCTAAAAATAGCAAAGAACTGGGGCAGGCAATGAAAAGGAACTGAATAAATTTAAAGCCATGAATATGTTCAAGCTATTGTTACTCAAATTATTTAAATTAAGCCAAGAGATCAAGAGATATTTCAGGGCTTTATTTCACAAAAGACCAGAGTGGAGTTAACAACTCAGAAGCAGAGACGCTAAAAGTGAAAGTATCTAAGAACCTCTTTGTAAGTTTAAACTCTTTTTCTAACTGTTTATAAATCAAGAGGTTAAATGTTTTCTTGATTTGAACACAAGAAAAGTCACTATTTTAACACACAGGATATGCACATTTGTGAATCCCTGAGAAAGATTAGCAGAATTTATACAAAAGAATTATCTGTAGTTTTTTTTTTTTGTTGTTGTTGTTGTTCATTCTAGAGATTTTACCCAGGGCAGGGGTGCTTACTACTGAGTTACAACCCCAGTTTCTTTTTTCTTTTTTTTTTTTTTAATTTTGAGATAAGGTTTCACCAAGTTGCTCAGGGCCTTGCTAAATTGCCCAGACTGGCCTTGAACTTTCGATCCTCCCGCCTCACCCTCCTGAGTTTCTGGGATTATGGAGGTGCACCACCACACCCAGCTCATTTATAGTATTTTTAATGTAAGGAGCCATATACTTTCTGCTTGCAAAATAAAACCTATTTTTTTGAGATAGGATCTTGCTTTGTCACCCAGGCTGGTCTTAACCTCCTGAGTTCAACAAGATTCTCCTGGCTCAGCCTCCTGAGGAGCTGGGATGACCAAGTTGCACCACCTTTCCCAGCTAAAAACTATTATTTTAAATGAACATCTTTCCTCTGAAAGTCCATACTATATACTAGATATTGTAAATGGAAAAAATAATTATGAAAATTATTCTTTTTTTTTTTTTTTTTTAAAGAGAGAAAGACAGTGAGAGACAGAGACAGAGAAAATCAATTTTTATTGAGTTTTTCACATGGCTTTCGTTGCTCAGACACTTAGTTGTGTACGTGGGTGCTGGGGTTTGAAACCATGTACTTGTGCATGCAGGGCAAGCACTGTAACTGCCGAGTCACCGCACAAGCCCAAAAAATATTCTTTTTTTTTTTTTTAAAGAGAGGGACAGTGAGAAAGAGAGAGAAACAACTTTATTTAGCTTTTCACATGGCTTTAGTTGCTCCAACACTTAGTTGTGTACATGGTGCTGGGGTTTGAACCTAGGTCCTTGTGCTTGCCAGGCAAGTGCTGAAACCGCTGAGCCACCGCTCCAGCCCCCCCCCGCAAATTATTCTTAATGTAACTATTTGTACCTTTTCTACTTTGCTACTTATTTACTGACCTGCTCTATACTATATCTGCTTATTTTAAACATTTCTCTAAGTTTCAAAACTTATTCAATCTTTTTGTATGTCAGGAAGAACATTAGCTAGCCCTTTTAAAGTGATCTGTGCTATAAAATCATAGAGCTATCATAGACTGGATGTTTTTGCTTAGAGAACATTCAATATCCCAGACGTGGGATTTTTGCTCAGTTGCCAGTATATCTAGTAAATGTGACTCTGAGACACAAACTGTTCTTTGACAAGAGCTTCACACTACTGAAAATTTGGATACCTGTGTTCTACAGCCCTTTGCGACCCTTACATCTTTAATGAGTTTTCACTTCGGGGACAGGGTGGGGTGGCGGTCAGGAGAAGGCAGTTTCTGCATCAGCTTCAAGCTGGAGCGGTCTGCCCATCACTTCACTTCCTTTGGAGTTTTCCACTTTACAATCACCACAGACTTGTGAAAACAGGTGACCTTGGCAAGTTCATCCTCACATGCTTTAATGTTTCTTTTGTAATTTACCATGAGGATTTAAAAATATAAATCATTTAAAAATATGCAACAGAAAAAGGAAGAATCAAGTTGACAAGAAATTACAGGCATCAGAAGTTGTAGCAAATATGAACAGAATTTTATAATTCTTTTCAAAGTTGAGCCTTAATATTTCCAAAATACTTTTTTTTTAAAGAGTCAATTTAATTTATTTTTTCATTTGGTTTTTGTTTATCCTCCACTTAGTTGTGTGTGTGTGTTGCTGGGGTTCGAACCCAGGTCTTCATGCATGCCAGGCTAGTGCTATACCACTGAGCTGCTAGTCCCTCCAATACACTTTTTTTTTTCTTTAAAGAGAGAGGGACAGAAAGGGAGAAAGAGAGAGAGAATCAATTTTATTTAGTTTTTCACATGGCTTTCGTTGCTCAGAGACTACATTGTGTACATGATGCTGGGGTTTGAACTTGCGTACGCCGGGCAAGCTCCACAACTGCAGAACCACCGCTCCAGCCCCTCCAATATTCTTTTAGAAGCAATTTGTATTGTATGTGCTTAAACTACATGACTATGGAAGAAGAGGAAAAAAAGAGTTTGCATTTATTTCAACTTTCCTCAGTCACTCTTAAAAAAGGGCGGGGTTTATCCCATTGTTTCAAATTTCATTTCTAAACAAAGGAAAATAACAAGAGGACTACATGTATAAAGTTAAAGTTCCATCAGGAAATACAGCTAGATAACTGATAAGAGGGATAAGGTCCTTCCTTTCAGAAGGAAAAATATTCACTCTTGATTGAAAATAGTCACAGAGATTCATACTTCTGAGCTTCTAGCAGTGTCTGCCAAGCTACTAGGGAAAAGGAAAGGTAAACTTTTGAAAAGATGGAAGCTAATATTCTCTGGGGAGTCATCTCCATAGTTTAAATGAGAAACTAAATTAGCAGATGACTGCTGCCATTGAAAAAGATACCATGACTTCAGTTTTTTTTTTTTTCGTGACCCTACCTGGCTCTCCGCTCCCTCATGACTTCAGTTCTAAGAAACCAAGTAACAGAGCTGTGTAAAATCTCAGACACTAAATTTTGAAACAGGTAAGTGTGAGAAGATGAACTTCAAATGGATAAAGGAAAGCAGCCTGGAGCCTTCTGCTCTCAGCTGGATAACTGATAAAAGGGACGAGATCCTACCTATCAGAAAGAAAAATATCTATTCTTGATTGAAAATAGAGAGATTCATACTTCTGGGTAACCTTGAGCTTCAAGGTGCAGGTGGAGTTAGTCCACTTGAGCAGTTCTCAGATTCCACTGTGAGTATGACTCACCGGAAGGCTGTTTAAAAACAGAGAACTGGGCCCCACACCCAGAATTTCTGATTCAGTAGGTCTGGGGTAGAACCAAGAGTCTTTTGTTTCAGGTGACTTTGGAACCACATCTCTTATTCAATTTTTGGAGAAAACTGGGAAAAGTGAATGATGATTGGAAACAGTTGAAGATAAATGAGAAGGCCATCTAAATTTATCTATTTTTATTCTGCCTATTTCTAAATGGAGTTGGCGGTATACCCTGTAAATTAAGATAGTTAAAAATAATAGAACAGAATCCTTAAAAAAAAAGAAAAAGTAGTCGGGTATCTATATATTTGGTTTTCTTTCAAGCTTAAAGTGTAAAAGAAAAAAATATATGTCTATTCTAGTTACCCTCCTTTAAAAAGACACATCGGTAAATTGAAGACTTACTATTACATAAACATATCTTCCCAAGTGTGCTCTGAGGAATAATAATCTGCTGGATATTAAGAGTTCAAAGGAGATCATATAATTGGGATGCCATCAGTTAAACTAAGTTCAAAAGTTTATTTTCTGCAAGACTTTAAGGACTTTGATTTACTAGTGTGCACTGTGACATTACAAGAAATAAAGCACGTGGCATTTTACAAATTTGCTTATCCATGGGATGGGTTATATGTGAGGTATCTTATATCCTGATGAGGAACACATTTCAGAAATACTGATCCAGAGGAAAAACTATAAATTCCTTAGCACAGGATTCTAAGCCCTCTACATTTGTTTTTCCAATCTACTTTTCAGTCTTATCTATTAATATAAGCCTCCCTAATAGCTGAAACAAATTCTTTATTTTGCCTTCTCAAACTCACTGTTTCTCTTCCTGGAAAATTTCTTTCTCATCTCTACTTGTGGAAATCCTATCTACATATGAGGCCCAGGTCGATGCCATTTTAATGACAATTTGTCAATAAGACTAAATTGCTAATTTCCTCCTTTATACTTCTACTTTACCCCGTTTCTGTTCTAAAGTCTGTATTACAGTTCTCTTCCATTTCAACGGGACCATAAATTCCTTGAGGTCAAAAAAAATGTTAGTGACTAGCTTCTGTAACTAGGCTCTGTGTTAAGTGTGGGAGAATGTTTCTCATACCATGGAGCCTACAGTTTTGCATGATTGACAAGCATGCACATACAATTAAAGTGTGTGTAAAAACTGGAAAGGAAAAGATGCTATACACACACAGAGGAGAGAGGTTAAGGAAATCTGTTTTATACTTGTGTCTCAATGTGCCTTTCCTTTACAGATATTTACTGCCTACAGCTAAATTCTAAATTATTAAAGAGTTTTAAAAATTGAAATAGCACGGCAATGGGAAATCATGACATATCATCTTTGTCTCAAAGAATCCCTCCTTTGTAAAAACTACTTAGATCTGACAAAGTTCTCTGTGATGTGGAGGGATGTACCAGCAATTGTGACAGGAGATCCCGCAATATCAAAAGAGGATGGTATCGGGTTTCCCTTGGTTTTTCAGGCACTAGCCTCTCTAAGTTCCTCTTGCCCATTTCAAAAAGGGTCGCAAGGTTCAACCAAGCTGGAGCAATAACCATGAGGGTTAATATTGTGTTCAGCTCCCTGTAATCTGCCTTCTTCAACCTGGCCTTGAATTGAGCTTTCTGTCACCAGTGTGGGAACTTGATAATGGGTGGGCTCCGGACTGGCTTATTGATTCCTTGACAGTTTCTTCCTGCTTTGATGATGGATTATGCTCCTGGATAATCTGCTGGCTTTTCTGCCCCAGGGACTGAACTGTGTTTTCCTCAAATTGTGGGAAGTCATCTTCCTAAGGAAGACCAAGCTTTTCCTTAAACTTGTCCCAGCCTTCCTCATCTGTTCCTGACCTTTCCTGCCCTCTAGTGGCCATGAGCCACACTCCTACCCTCACCAAGGAATCCACCGCATGGAATCTGCACATAGTTGGTAAAGTCTGACAGATTATACTCAGATTGCTAATATCTGTGTCCCATGAATTATGGCCCTTATCTCCTATTACTATTACCAACAATTTACAAAATACATCCATGAGGGGTAAAATCCACAAATGGATTGGATTTAGATTCAGATAAAATTGCCTTGAAATTCTAAGAACATTTAACAATGTTTAAAAGGAAGGCAAAAACAATTCTAAAGTTTTCCCTTGTGGTACAAGGTCTAGCAATGCACTGCACCAAGTAGGAAGTTATCATTTAGCTTGTCACTGAGTTAACTGTCAGATTTATTGCTGCAGGTCCCAGGTATAATCACCGCTATAGGCAACTGAATCTGAAACTTACAACCTAAAACTTCATACTAAATATTTTTCTTCTGTGTACTAAACATGCATCTAGCATTAGTGGACTGCAGAATGTTCTCAATCCAGGGTTGTTGAAGTTTTCAGTACATGACTTTTATGAGGCTGTCCTCTGCAAACTTTGATTCAAGAGCAAGCAGCCTTGAAGTGCCAATCACTTCAACTCTCAGATTTTTAATCATTCAAATCATTTTAAATACATTTTTTTCTTCTTTACCCAGACTGCCCCATCAAAAGTGGGGAATATGTCTTCTACTCATTTATATTTTATAACATAAGACACTCAAAAAGCAAAATCTGTTTATCAGATTTTTAGCAGTATTGTCCCCAATCATCGACAAATAGTAACAGGCACAAATGATGTCCAGTGATCAATGAAAACATTCAAAGATTTATTTTCAGTACAAAGAACACTTGTGAGAAGCATGTATAAAATTTGTATATGGCCAAAGAATATTTATAAATAAAAAAATTATCAAATAACAATTCTCAAAGTAGTTTTTCTCCTTCTTCCTCTTACCCTCTTGATAAACAGTCATACAAGACCACTTTCTGAAGTAGGAACTAATTACTCTTGTAATTTGATTACCCAATTACCTATCAAGTGTAAGGTTTGCTGATGCATAAACAGATGAGTGTGTATATGTGGCGCTTGACATAGAACCTAGGGCTTAGAGCACACTAGGCAAGCACTACCACTGAGATATATCCTTAGCCCTAACCAGTTTTTTTTTTTTTTTTAAGAGAGGGAGGGAGAGAGAGAGAGAGAATATCAATTAAAATTTTTTTTTAATCTGGCCTTTGCTTCACTGACAATTAGTTGTGTATGTGCTGCTGAGGTTCAAACCCAGGTCCTCGTGCATGCCAGGCAAGTATTGAAACTGCTGAGCCACCACTCCAGCCCCTTCACTGATATATTCTTCAATAGAAATTACAGGAGTTTTCAACCCTGGGAGAAATCTTAAAAACTGGTTAAGGGGGATGGAGTGATGGAGTGGTGGCTCAGTAGTTACAGTGCTTGCCTGGCATGTGCAAGGATGTAGGTTTGAACCCCAGCACCACGTGCACAACAAAGTGTTGGAGCAACAAAAGCCACATGAAAAACTAAATAAAATTGATTCTCTCTCTCTCTCAAAAACAAAAACAAAAACAAAACATACCAATGAAACCAGGGGGAGGGGTAAATAATTTGGGTTACTGTTACTTCAGAAGAAAACACCTCAATATATCCCTTTAAAACTAACATTTTTCTTGCTTTTTAAGCAAGGCAGCTAGGCAGATACAAGTGGAGAAAAATGGCTGTTGGGATGCAGCTCCACTCCTTCAGCTGTAACTACCAAGTAGCTTTAGGCTCCTTCCTTAACACACTATTCTACCATCAAGTCACGGGGGTATGGATGCTTTGAAGCTTGAAACCTGATCCAGAAAAATCCTCCAACAGAACTTTCTGCAATAAAGTTTCTGGAACTGTTTATATCTGAAATGCCCAATGCAGGAACCATTAATCACAAGTTTTATTGACCAATGTAAATATGTCTGATGAAAATGAGGTTCTGAATTTTAAATACAATTTAAATTAACTTAATTAAATATTTTTAAATTAATTTTAATCTCAATAGCCACTTGTGGCTACTGGCTACTATATTGGCTAGAGGTATTAAAGTTCATTGCTTGTAATAAAACAGTCTTTCTAGTTTTAAGATTTTATTTTTATTTTTTGGTACTAGGGATTGAACCCAGAGGTGCTTTACTACTGAGCTACCTCTCCAGCCTTTTTTATTTTTTTATTTTGAGACAGGGTCTCAGTAAGTTGCCCAGACTGGCCTCAAACTTAAAATCCTCCTGCCTCAGCCTCTGAAGTTGCTAAAATTTCAGGCATGTTCCACCATGCCCAGAAAGATTTTATTTTTAGCTTTTGTTCTCCCTGGAATTCAGGGCTGACTGATCTCCGACCTCAGTGAATTCAGAATCATGACTTCATTTCTTTTCTTTAAAAACCAAGTTGGCTCATCATATCTAAGGAAAGGTTGAGATAATCTTTTTAAGGATGTTTCTGGGAACGAACTTATACTAGGAAAGGAGGAACTGCAGCCCAACTGGACATGGCAGGACCACCCACAAGTGACAGTGGAATGCATCACCTATACCTGGAATGCAGCACCAATGCCCCACAAGAGTGGATTTGCTGGAGAGTGCATGGGAGCCTGCCTTGGAAACCCAGAAAAGCACTTCACAGGTGCTGGAATCTTTTGTGAACAGAATAAAAGGGTTAAGTCGATGAAATCTGAATTGTAACTGTTATTTTTGCCTCCACTAGTAGCTGCAGGCTAGAGAATGAATACTTATGATTAAAAAATATATAATGAGTAAACAAATTTGAATGCTTTAGAAATATGGCTTCAGGGGCTGCAGCAGTGGCTCGGTGGTTACAGAGACTGCCCTGCCCTGCATGTGGGAGTTCTGAGTCCCAGTACCATGCACACAACAAAGTCTCAGAGCAGCCAAGGCTGCATGAAAAACTATATAAAAATTATTTCTCTTTCTCTCTCTCTCTCACTGTCCCTCTCTCTTTAAAAAAAAAAACAAAAGAAAGAAATATGGCTTCAGTATAATATAGTTCATCAATTTTACCACTGATAAAATTTGCAAAGGACACCATAGGGTAATATCCAAATTAACTCTGGAAGGATTTGAAAACTCCTGTAAGCCAAGTATATAATTACTTTCAGTAAAGAGAAGGATAGCTATGACAAGAGTTTTTAAAAACCCCACCAAACCAACAAAGCTGAATCACATAAACTGTGACTACAAGAATCACATAAAGCTGTTTTATGTATGCTCTAAGGAAAGTAGCTATATAAATGTAAAATTTAAAAGCTGAATTACTTTGCTTTTACTTATCCATAACTGCTAATTTTTACTATAAGAATAAATGGGCATCTGAACATGTTTCTTTTTATAAATCTAAACTTTTGTTAAACATGAAAAAAGGGAATAATATAATAGCTGGAGGAGGATGATTCCAAAAGATCAAGAATTTTTAAAAAATCAACTTGTACTAGTAGCTTTTACAAAATAAGATATTAGCTTTAATTTTGAGTTTTGGTCCAAAGGTGACATTTATTACATTTACAATCTTAAACATTTCTGATCTTGTTACCAAGTTTCTAATATAGAGATAATAACTAACTCAGAGTATTCTGAAGTATGGCATATAAAATACACTAATTGCTTTAATCTTTTACAGATTTAAGGTTAAGAATTTTAAAAAAGAAAACACTGAGCTTTCCTTCAAGTTAAAAATCACAGTGGAGGTTTCAAGTTTTAACTTGGTAATAAGCATCCAACATTTAACGCCATTAGGAAGCCATTATGGTATCTCCTTCCACTTCATTCCATTCTCAAACACAATTTAATCTCTGAGAAACAGGCATGCATATTTATACTTAAAGGTATTGTTAAGAATGCAAAAGGTTGGAAATAAGGCATCTAATTTGCTGCAAATTAATTATGTAAATACTTAAAAGTACAGTAAGAAAATATCACTTTTAAGACGTAGTTTACCTTGAGTTCATGTATTTGCAGGACCTAGAGAAAGAAATCACCTTCATTCCTAGTTTATCACTATCTATAGCTATAAAACAACTGAGCAAAGGCTGGAAATTTTTTTCCCTGGAGAAACTAACCACAGAGAAAGTCTTCCAAAAGGGGTCTCCCAACAGTGAATCCCACCACTTATAAGGCCCCACATAATTATAGTAACTCACTTACAAATATGAACAACAGACACCTGGAGGAAAATGTCCAGTAAAAAAGCAAAACAACAAAAATAGCAGCACAGGAGCCAGCAGGACCAAGAACAAAACTAAAAATGCAAACAGCACAAAACTCTTCTCAGATATGTGAGAGTATACCTGTATTTATAGAACAAGCAAGATACCAGAAATAGGAAATCATCAGAAAACAAGAAAGAACCTATGAAATTAAAAATAGCTTCAGTTTTAAAATTTCCAGAACATATAATTCGGAAGCACTGAGAAAGGAGCTCTAGTATCATGTTTTAAATCCGGATAAGGTGTAATGTCATACAACCTAATACATTTTTAGAGATGTTTTGGGAAGGGGAGGAGAGGGATAAGGTGGGTAATTCGCGGGGGGGGGGGACTCTTGGGGGTAAATCTAATTTTCAGAATCTATATATATATTATATTTCGTTAGAAGCTTGTGTGATTGTTCAACAAATAAATTTCTGAATAAAAAATAAAAAAATACGGAAGCAGAGAAATGGAAAACAGGAGAGAAAAAACAACTGTAAGATTAATCCAAGAAGTGCAAATTTTGGCCAGTAGAAATTTTAGGAAAAGGGAACAGCAAGAAAAATATCTTCAAAGAGATAACATCTGACTTTTCAAACAGGCACATGTGTTACTGTGATAAAAATAAAATTAATTAAAACTATATGGGCAATCACATATCTCAGAGTTTAGTGTTCACTTACCTGATAGGCATATGGATATTATTATACATTATACTATACTGTTCTCTGGATGTTTTCTGTGAATTATGCTGTCTTCTTATCTCAATTATAAGCTCTTCAAATCCAGTAATAATTTTTGCCACCGATGGCCAAAGCATATTGTGTTTCTGATAAATACTTGTTAAACTCATTTTGCTTTGAAGACGACTAAAGTTACCCCTAAGCTCTGTGACTCTTTAAGAGGGTTCAGCCTTGGTACAAAAGTAAAGGTCATTCTTAGCTAAAACAGTTACTTGAAACTCCAGGAACTACTCTGGAAATCCCAGCTCTTGTATCAAGTTTGGAAGGAAGTCATTTTATTAAACAATGATAAATTTAAATATAGTCACATGGCCTTTGTTTAAATACCATTAAAAGTCTTTGCCCATTCAATCTGATCCTCACCCAGACACATAGTTCTACCAGTACCAGTTGGTGGAATATGTAGGCCATGAATCAGACTCCACTGTGGAAAGAAATTCTTGAGTCACGATCATAATATTCCACTGGCATCCACCCCAGGGTCAAGGTATTCATTTAAGAGTGCCATTCTTCCATGCAAAGGATGAAGCACCAAGCAGCACCCAGTCATCACTTAAACATCCTAGTTTAGTTATCTGTTTGCTCATGGCCATCTGGTCATCCTCACCTATCAAGATCCTACCACCATGCCTACCCCAGTATAAAGGGTTCTTGGCTTTACTCACTAATTTAATAAATATTTACTGTCAATTTTTTGTTAGTGACTGTTCTAGGTTCTGGGGATATGGCAGTAAACAAGATATAACTCCCAATTTAGGGAATTATATACTAGTAAATTACAGCCCAGAAAAGGTTACCCACTTGTTTAATCTCTTCTCTGATCATTTTTAGAGAATTTACATTTTCCTGCTTCTATATGCCCATTTTTAACATTTTTCTTGCTATGTTTCTTTCTTTCTTTTCATTTTTTTCTCATTTCTTTATCTGAAATGTTTAATGCCTTCTGAGGCCCCCTGAAATGAGGCCGAGCCATGAGCATCCATGAAGACTACAAAAAAACTAGAAACCAATAGGATTTCTTAAGCTGCTTCAATGAAAGAACAATTTCTAAAAAATTTCAAATGTTATGCTTGAAAAGTAATATATGATTTTAAGAAGCATTATAAAAATATATAAATGATCTTTAAGCCTTCTCCTTTAAGGTATCAAAAGGACAGCCCATGACTAAGAATCGATTTTGTATGGTGATTCAATTCATGACATAAGGCAACGTAAGATTTAAATATTTTTAACAGTAGCCTAATTGGCACTGCTAGAGAAAAGCATATTTAAAAAATTGAAAACTGAAGATTTTGTTTGAATAAGCCAGAATATTTAAGAAAAACATAACATTTCAATTATATATTTTTTTCAAATCCCATATTGAGAAGAGAAAGATTAATGTGGGCAAAAATTTTTTAAATGACATAAACCAGGGCTGGGGTTGTATCTCAGTGGTAGAGCACTTGCCTAGCATGTACAAGGCCCTGGGTTAAATCCCCATCACTGGAAACAAAGCAAAACAAAACAATTGAAAAACATAAACCAGAGTTAACAACTGTAATGAATTCAAAAGATTTAAATAGAACTGCATGCCTTATAGACCAATATTTGCAAGTTCTTAAATGAAATTAAAATGTAATCCTGGAAAATTTAAACATCAGAATGCTGGAAGAGTCATACTAATGTTATTTTATAAGGAAAGTAGACAGTTTTGCTCTTAAAATTTTCTTGGTCCAAATAACCTCTTCTATGCTATACCATCTCAATCAAACACTAGTCTAAATGCCTAAGTGGATTTAAAACCGCAAATTATTTTGGCCTTAGCCATATGTATACCTATGGCCTTCCTTTATGTAAAAGTGGGAGAGCTCTCCATCAACCAAGTACAAGGGAAGTTTCTTAATTTTTTACAATAAGAATTTCTTCATGTACCCTTGGCATCTGAAGTATAAGGAGAAATATATATATATACACATATATATGCGTATATATACATATATATACGCATATATACATATATACACACGTATTCATATATATATATATACATATATATATATACACACACACATATATACAATTTTTTTTGCAGTACTGGGAATTGAACCCAGGGCCTCCTGGATGCTATGCAAGCACTCCACCACTTATCTGCATCCCTAGGCTTATGGACATTTTTAATAAATTATTCATTATAACAGCAGTTTAGGGACTCAGGAGACACTTAAAGTATGAATTATATTACTGTTCTCATCAAAGAACAGACTTAAGTCTTGCTTCTCCAAGTATGTTTGGGGAGTTAGCAGTTTGGTATGATCTGATAGTAAACCTCAGGCTCCACATCGGACCTACAAACTAGAATCTGCAATTTCATAAGATCCTCAGGTAATTAATGTGCATATGAAAATTTGAAAATTACTGATCCAAATGACATATTCAAAACCATTCTATAATTGATTCTTAATAAAGCATTAGAAGACAGCAAACAAAAATTTGAAAGAAAAAAGAAAAAAGAATCTTGAATTATTTTAGCTATATCATAAAATGTCACACTCTCAGCTTTTGTAAGGGATGGAGCACAAAAGATAACCTGTTAAGAATGTTTCTCTGGGGTTGGAGTGATGGCTCAGTGATTATGGTGCTTGCCTGGCATGTACAAGGACGCGGGTTCAAACCCCAGCACCACATACACAACGAAGTGTCAGAGCAACAAAAGCCACATGAAAAACTAAATAAAGTTGATTTTCTCTCTTAAAAAATATTTCTGTACTCAGTGAACTGAACTTAAAGATGTCATCCACTGTATGATCAATATCCTTGATGAAATTTCTTCTTGCTTGGTAATATGTTTTTCTATTATGGTAAATCAAAATGTTTCACAGTGTTGTGGTTCTATAATATCTCTACCAATGGAAGGCCTCATCTTTTCTTGCAGTCACAGGCATCCAAGTGCCTACTTAGCAATGTCACAATCCAGCTGTCTGAAGGTGTTCTCTGTTGTGCCCAGCTCAGGGGCTAAGCTGCAGGGTACAAAGGCACACTTGCTGCTTGCCCTTCCCTGTCTTAGATCCGAAGCTCTAGTTGTATCTCAGTAATTTAATCAAATCTTAGAAAATGTAAAACTGTTTTTCAACAACTGCTCCCATGTTGAGAGCCTCGGTGCCAACAACCCAATGAACAGGGATAGATCTGCTCATCTGTGGTTTGAAAACTTTTCTTTTGTCTCTAAGCATCTGTTGCTATCTGACTGTAGTCTCCCAATCTCCGTAAAAGGGCAAACAAAGAATACTACCAGGCCCTTGAGCAATACTTCTGATATTTTCTGAATATGCTGACAAGACAAGTGGATCCCTTTCTCAGCACTCATTTGCTCCTTCTGTAACCACCTTCCTGACCTCAACACTTAGCCTGGCCACACCTAGAGACTCTGCCAAGCCCTTTCTGCCCAGCCAGGCTCCCAGTCCTGGCTTCCCCTGGTCTGTCTCACCCTCTGTCATAATATAATGACAGAGTGGATGCAGAGGGTGAGGGCTCACGATAGCAGCACATGCTACCTTCACATCTTGAGAAGCCAGTAACAGAGTTGTCTGTTCCCCCAGTAGTGTTGAGCAGTAGGCCTTAAAACCCTGACTTGCTTTCTACATGGAAGCTCTGTTCTGTTTCATCTTATCTTTTTTTTTATTCATTAAAGATAGTCTTACAATTAGGAGGGAATCACTGTCATACAATCAAGAACAAATGTATAATGACAGAGCAAGCCAAGGCTGATGCCATTCCATGGTTTCCACCCTGGGTACCCCATGGCTCCATGTTTCCCTCTACTTAACCCCCGTGTTAATTAGATTTCTCATGGAAGTCGAAGGTTCCCCTCTGAGTTGAATCCCCCATACTCCCTCCCTCCAGCCTCCTTGATATCCTTCCTATTTCCTCCCCGCTCCTTGGCCCCCCTCCCTTCATCCCCCAGCATCCTAGGCAAGGTTTCCCCTGCTCGTGTAAAAATTCATACATGTTGAGGTTATTATTAGCTTAGCCATCTATCATACTGTTTCCGATTGTATTCTAGCTTCCACAAATGAGAAAAATTTTGTTTCATCTTATCTTTGATGATAGGGAGGGGACTGAGAACATCCGAGTGATCAGCTGTTCAATGAGTTGGGAATATTCACAGGCAGGCTCAAGTTTCCAATTCTAGTTTTCCATTTCCTTCCTTTGATAATGCTGGATTCCCCATTTCAGTTTTCACGCTGGTCACTTATCCTATAATTCTAAGGTGAAAGAACAGAGAGCCACAACCTATCCCTTTTCCCTGGAAAAGCGACTGTACTTTCTTTGCAGAGAGGGAGTTTATATTATGCATCTTATGTCTTCTGATCCTCTCTGTCTTCTAGGTAGTGATCATTAAGCATGTGGCTTGCTTACATGACATTACACTTATTTTACAATATTTACCAAGCACCCTATGTTTGGCATTCCTTACTTATTGTATTCTTTCTTCAGCCTGGCTTGCAACCCTTGGTATTTTCCTAGCCTATGCGTGATAAATCACCAAGGCCCTTCTAACTTCTTCATCTAATGATACATTAGATGTGCACTATATGCTTCCCTTGGCTCCATGTCACCATACTCTCCTGGCCTGTCTAGTGACTCTTTTTAGTCTCTTCTTTATCTCTTTTTTCATCATCTGACCCAAGTTGGTGGTCCCCAGAATTTGGAGTTATTCTCCCTTCTAATCTCACTTTATGCTTTTCCTAATGGGTTCATCCTTACCTGAGGCTCTGACTACACTGCTAACTCCCCATCCAGATTCCCAGCTCTGATCCTGCACCTCCACCTGCCCAACTTGACAGTCACATTATCAGGGCAGCCTCTAAGCACACACTCAACAATATGCAATTTCTTCTTTGTCCTCTCAATATGACACCTTCTGAATTCCCTTAATTCATGACATCACCATTTGCCCAGTCATTCAAGCTAAGAAAATTTTCATTCATTTATAATTCATGATGTCACAAATATTTATCTTCTCAAAGCATAAAAATGAGCACTCTATACTTTTAAATGAAGATATTAATGGTCTAACTACTGCTATTAGCAGAAGATGTGCTGCTTTCTCTTCAGCATAAACGACCAGGCCTATTGGGATGCCAACTCACCTGCAGGGCTCCAACTCCTCCTACATCCCTAGGTACCACCCTATGCTTGAGTCACCCAATGACTTACAGTATGAGATTCTTTCACCTCTCTATCCTTGCATGAGTGGCTGCTTCTGCCCAAGCAGAGATCCTCAACAGGGGGCCATTTTGCCCCACCCCCACCCGGGGGACATTTGGCAGTCTGGAGACATTTTTTTGGTCATCACTTGGACAAAAATGTTACTAGCATCTAGTAGGTGGAGCTAGGGATGCTGCTAAACATCGTTCAGTGCTCAGGACAGCTCCATACAACAGTGCACCCTTCAGCCCAAAATACAAATAGCGCTGAGGTTAAGAGTCCCTGCCCTTCTTAGAGTCCTTATTTCTCTGGGTGAACTCCAACTCACCCATCAAGACTCAGCTCAGATGCCTCTTCCTTTGTGATCCTAACAAGCGGGTCCTTTCCTCCAGAAGAACACTTCCACACCTCCTATTCTCCCCCACACCTCTATTTCAGCCCATCAGACTGAAATACTTTTGGTTTAACAGTGTGTCCCTGTCACTAGAATGTGTTCTAGATACATGAGTTAAAGACACATCAAAAGAGGACACAAAATACTTCCAAGCTAACAATTCAACCCTCTGAACCTCCCTGAAATCAGTATTAGAATTCCTCAGTTCTGAGAAATACACATTTTTTTTTGACAGTTATAAAAACTGGTCATTAACATTGCTGTGCCACAGTTCTGGAGGCAATATTTATAAATCACATTGGTTTTTATAGGAAAGGTTAAGTGTTAGTCAAGATAAACTTAGCCAAATGTCTCTAAATATTCTGCTAAATTTAATAAATAAAAAGACTGGGAGAATAATGGAACACTAAAATAAATGTATTTTCTAAAATTTATTTTAGGAAGAACAACTAAAGAAATTATTGAAATGTATAATCTTGAGATCTGTGAAAAAGACTGTGAAAGAACTGAGAAATGAATTTTTTTAAGTTCTATTCTATTAGGCTTAAGTAATTTACCTATTTGGGATTAAGTAAAAGATGATGAACAAAAACTTTTATAACAGAAAGAAAAATATAAAAATCTAATAAAAACATGCATATAAATGGAGAATGTAAAACATGTGTGAGCTTGGGCAAAATTCTAAGGCATATCAGATAACAGGGAAATGAAATCTCCGAGCATCCTAACAACATAACAAGAGTTCAGAAAATGACAGACAAGGGAAAAACAAATAGTAAAAAATTTTGTAACTATATAAGCACCATTGCTCCTTGATCTATTCTTTGAATGAGCTGACAAAATATTACACACAACATAAAAACACTGAATTTCTATTTGTAGATCAAAAATCCTTATACAGCCTTTAAAAAAGTAAAACTATATTTCAAAAGCATACACAATAAACCTATGCCTGTTATTATTATTTTCTTTGTTATGAATAAAATAAATATCATGTAGTCCATGAAGTTCCATCTTTATTCTACATTGTAAACACAGGACAGAGCCTGTGTCCCAGATGTAAGTAAAAGTTCTCACTTGATTTTAAAAATTAGTAATTAATGAGCTGTTGACTACAGAAAACAAGAAACTAGATACTCTACTGCTGGAGGCTGGTGGCTAAATACATAGGAAAAGAAATCTGTAGACCTCTAGTGCTTCAGAAACCAGGGTCTCTGAGCAGTGATTTAATTTCACGGCTGCTTGGAACAGATAGCTGACATTACTAAATGCTACTCTAATATCAACTTGTTAAATGTGAATCCAGACTCAGCATATCAGAATACTAACCCAGACTAACTGGAGACATGGGAAATATTTTGGGAGCTGTTTATTTATAAATGAGTTACAATATACCACTATAATTAGATTAATATATAATTATTGATAAACACAGGATTATTTCTAAAATCCCATTATCGTTGCAAACATCATATCTTCCTCATACAAGCCCTTGATTCACCACTTAGCAATTAGAACAACTTAGATCTAGTATGTATTAAATTTAGCTGTTATTATAGTTTACTTTTTGAAGGATAAATTGTTTATCACACATTAACAGGTGGAACAATTTAAAGCTCTTCAACAAATTGCATACCTCTGAAATATTTTATAATCCATAATCTATCAAAAATAGAATTGGCACCAAGCTAAGCATTTGGTAATCAGGAACATAAAAAGATACTCGTTAGCTTACCTACACTTAGGTAAGACCAAAAAAAAAAAAAAAAGTATATTTTTAGCAATGCAAAAGGCATTTAATTTACATTTCATTAAAACACTTAAATTACCTTCTTTTAGAAAGCATCAACAACAAATTATGTTAACATATAATCAACTATTTTTAAGGATTTTTCTAGGCTAATTATTCATTTCAAATAGTTCTATTAAATGTAAAATAAATTTACAAGTGGCATTAATTCAATTAGTAAATTTTCAATGTTTCTTCATAGTGTCAGTTCATTTCTTTTTCTTTTGGGGGGGACAATTGAATACATATAATATATAATCTCCTAAAATCTGGCTTTAGAAAAGTCTTCTAAATGCAATTAATAATTCTTATAGAACAGAATTTGAAATCTTATCTCTTTTCATCCTCAGTAAAGTAGTTGCTCAGATTAACATCTAGGCATTGTTAACCAAGATTATATTTTATTTACCAGATTTCAAAAGAGAGAAAACAAACTAGTAATTACTGAATAT
This sequence comes from Aplodontia rufa, assembly GCA_004027875.1. Classification (NCBI taxonomy): domain Eukaryota; kingdom Metazoa; phylum Chordata; class Mammalia; order Rodentia; family Aplodontiidae; genus Aplodontia; species Aplodontia rufa. Next base: position 54,737 of record PVKS010004432.1, on the reverse strand, counting down.
TTCATTCACCTAGTTATTTTTTTAACTTTTAATACAGATGTTGGGTGTTATATAAATATAGATAAACAGATTAGGTGTCCCCCCAAACTACAACTGCTTTAGTCAGAAAACTTCTTAAATTTCCTGCAATCTAGCAAGACGTTCCCAAAACAGCAATTTTAGAAAACTATTTCAGTTCAGAATACTTCAGTACTTTTCAAAAGCCAGAGTACATGAAGAACTATTTTGGCTAAGATTGATTATAGTTAAATTACTAATATAATAGAACAAAATTGACGAAACAACAATTTAATACGATAAATAGAAAGTTATGGGAAATGCCTCGTAATTTAAAGCAAATTTAAACACATAAAAACAATATTAGAAATCAATATTGTTGAGGGAGTTACATTTTAGAAATCAGTATTAACTGGTAGCTAAAGAAAAATAGGGTGGAAACAAAATTCCTGTGGTCAGGGTATATACAAAAACAAATGCCACTTACTTTTTTTCTGCTTTATAAATGTAAATTGTTATTTATCATTTATTTTTTCATTTTAAATCATTTTTTATCAGTTTTCATGATTTTTAATCAATGATCTTATAAATACAGGCATTTTAGAGACATATTTCTTCTATGCTCATTTATAACAAGATCTTCACATTTTCCTAAGTTTGTTAATATTTAAAATACACATTCTACATTTTACTTCACAATGATTAAGGAGGGGTGAAAATGGACCATTTTTGAAAGTAGGAATCGCATATGGAGTTACACATTAAAATACTGTGCCACTTGAAAGAAAAATATACTAAGATAAAGTGTTATGAGATATTGTTATTTCAAGCTTGGTTTTATGCTTTGGAAATATTTTAAGGCTAAATCACTTAGGAAAGGTTTTTTTCCCCTTTCTTTTTTGAAATGCACAGTTTGTCCATAGGTGAAATAACAAAGAGTGAAAATCTGTTGGGGGTTCTTCAGATTCACAAATATAAAGTTCATGACTACAAAAAACTTGTTAGCTAAGGACCAGGAAAATACATAAACTGCTAAGTGATAATAAATTTTAGTCAAATATTTCAGTCAGCTATTCTAGTATAAATTAACATTTAAGAAGACCAAAGGAAACTTACCTTACAAGAATTAGACAGTTCATTTGTGAAATCTCTGGTGCTGTCTCTTGCTAAACTGTTACCTTTACCTTCATTTCCAGACGCAAACTTTATGAGTAACTGAGATGGTCCCCCCTTGGAACAATTGTGTTTAAGGCTGGATAAACAGGAAATATTTGGATAAGTTCCTCCCAATGAAACACTTCTTTGTAAAATAGCATGGTTTTTGTTCATCTGTACATTTGGTCTTTCCAACTCTCCATTGATACTTATTTGATAATCCATGTTTTGGGTAGCTGGTAAACACGCAGCTGTCCTGGGCATGAGCTTAGTATTCTCTGAATCAGAATTAAGTTTAATTTCTAACATCTCTGGTTTGCAATCACCATTTGTTGTTTCACAATCTAAAGAAGTTGCTTTCTGTTGAGTGAAATGTACTGAAACACAAGAATATCCTTCAGATGCCTTTCCACAGACTGTCTGTTTTGGACTATTGTTTGAAATACCAAATTTCTTTGGTGATGAGCCCTTTGCGTGAAGTGGCCGTATGTCTCTCACTTCTCCAGGAGTACAGACTGTTTTAGATAATCGAAGTCCATTGACAGCTGTTGAAAGGAATCCCTTAGCACTAGAACCATCTTCATTATGTGCAATTTCATTAGGAGAAACAATAAACTGATGTGAGGTTTGATAGGAACCTTTGCTCGGAAGAATACCTGTACTTGTTGGAGAGGTTGGTGGGGTATTTGAAGGACTCCTAGGAAAAATGACCAAGGACGAGCAACGTTTCAGTGGAATTTTTGCATTCCTGTTCACTGGCAATTTCATAATCTCTATTCCATGCTCCAAGTCATCCTGGTTAAAGGGAACTGTGCTTGGACTCCTTGAAAAAATTTCACAGGGAGTAGTATTCCTGTTTGGCACACTTCTATTGGAGATGCTGTCAGAAGGTAAATTTCCACCAAAAAAAGGATCATCAGTCGATGGAAAAGTATAACCACTACTGTCGCTGATGACACTGCTAGTGTAGGAACCTCCACTGGTAATACTCGCACACGACCCGTAGTCACTACCATTGCTGCTGTAAGATCCATTATCGCTGGCTGAAAAGTTACTAAGGCTACCACTACAAATCGCAGAACTGCTTAAAAGGTTACCATCGTTCACAGCACTCAGTTCGTTATCAACCCCAGCACTGCTGTAAATGCCATCCTTCAAGACACAAGTAAAGGAAGCATCGTCACCATCAGCTGAGACATTGCTAGGCTGAAGACATCCACCGTACCTTGTTGGCTGTAGTGAAATCTGTAGACAGCTGCTCTTTTTATTAACATTTTCAGATGAAGGAACAGATGCTCTTTCCTGAGGCTTCACATTCTCCTTTATTAACGGAGCTAGTGCAGTCTGTCTGGGCGTCAGCTTCATTTGAACAACATTAGACGTTGAAATCCGTGTTGGTTTGTTGAAGCACATGTGAACATGGTTATCCAAATCATCTCCGGAGGTTTCTGACAAAGGATAAGTATTGCTTCTTCTGGCTGCAAAGTGCAATCGTAAGCTTTGTGCCATTTGTTCTCATTTCCAAACATGTTAAGGGCTGAAAGTCAAAACAAAGATCTCTGTCCGTAGACAAGCTAGGAGCAGCTGCACTGCGTCGAAAGAAAAAATCATTTGTGGTGCCTAAACGAGCTATTAAGGAAGTCTTTATCCTAAGTAAAACACTAGATACCAGACATCACCGAAAGAAAAAGACGACCTATTCCTGAAACTGACGTTTCTAAAATGTCTTGAATCGCTTGTAGTCAAAATGCCTTCACTTACAAAGCACTTGATTTCCAGCGACCTTTAAGCTGAGCTCAGCTGCAGCACACTGACTCAAACACAGCCAACCTTGTTTCAATTATACCTTCTCCAATTTGCATGAATGAGTAACACAAGAACAACAATCTTCTAGCATTTCAAGTTGAAACAGTATTTTTTCACCCCAGCTCTACTAAATGAACACTTAACTACACGAATCACAGTGCCTATATTTTCTCCAGCAGAGTTTGACCACTAATATTTTTACCCAAAGGTATAGAATTACAGGAAGTTGGTAGGAATGAAACCCCATGTAATTGAGTATCAAATCAAAGATTGAATTTCCAAATAGTAGCCACCCTAGGAGTCTAGTCAAGTTAATGTAGAAAGGAATAGGGACTGTTAAATTTTAAAAATGAATAAATTCAAACAGTTATATAAATCTGGAAATACCAAAACATTGGGGGTGAATTAAAACTTCAGCATGAAACCAAACAGACAAATATTTTATCTTCCAAAAGACTGATTATGAAAAGTGAAAGTTTACCCATAGAACTACAAAACAAGTCTAGTAATACTACTGCACAAATTGAACATAGGTCTGAGGGGAAAAAAAGTTTAAGAGAAGCTGTCACCAAGCATTTTCTCCTGTAATTTTAAGGCGTTTTCCAGCCAAGTAGTACAGTCTTTAAATGATGCCATTTATATTTTGACTATTAAAACTCTGCCAAGAAATAACCTAAGCAAACATTCCATTAAAAATATATGCAGATTAGACAGAAAAACTATACCCCAATATAGTTTGAACACATTGGATATTTTATTCCACTGTCTCTGCGATTCATTCACTTAAGGGAGTGTTGTGGTAAGTAAAGTCTAAAAAGGATTTAACACATCAAATAAACATATCTCAATGCCAATTCTGTTCTGGAAAAACTCTAAGAGCTCTTTGCTGGCCCCTACTGGTGCTTTGAAACAATCCCTGTAGCTGTTTGATATCTATAAAGAAATACAAACCATGCCACATATTTCTTTATATAAACAAAGAACATACTTGTTTACATTTTTGAGTATTAGCACTGCCCTAGAGCTGGAATTACTTATGGGTGCTGATAAAACTTTCACAGTGCAGAACAGTAGACTGTTTGTCCTCTTAGAGGTTGTGATTTTGTATATATATATTTTTCTGCTTTGTATTTATTTAACCTTTATTTTCAGTTTACTAGGCAATAAAAGTTTAATATTTTAATTTCTCTCCCAAATGTCATAGACCAAGGTTGGTATTCTATTTGAAAGAAACAAATTTATTTTTAAATAATACTCTAGGGTATATTTAAACCCCTTACCTGAATTTTATAGCTGGAACTCCAGTAATAAATATATACTGGCTCATTCATAGGAAAGTAAAAAGTAAAATAGTTCAGCTGTTTATACCACATGGTACTGCACCCAAGTTGTATTTTTCTAAGTAAGTTTTTTTCCTAAGTAAAAGCAAATATGTAAAACATATACTCACACTTTGTTTAAAAAAGAAAATTGCTTAAGTTAGATCTGTTTTCAATCACAATTTTCTAAACAGTATTTTTAATCAATTAAGACATGACAAAACATAAATATGGGAATTTGTTAAATCTTATTTGGCTGGAATGAGATAGTCTCTGTTTTAGAAGACATATAAGTAAACTCAGTAATACAATTATTATGTCATTTTGGTTTTATATAATCTATTTCCTTCATGATTTTAGTAAATAGTCCTTTATTATTTTTCTTTAAAGAAGAAAAAAATCCCAATCATTTCACTTTGCCTTCCAATGACTTTAGTTTCTCTTCTTGGAATGCATTAGGGGTTTAGTAACTCAAAGAATGGTTTGCTTCTAAAAGTTTAATCAATGAGAGCTAAGTACATATGCCTGTAGCCACAAACTTCCAGTTTGTAAGAAAAATGCCACTGATTTTTAATATAAAATAATCAAGGGGGCTGGAGCGGTGGCTCAGCGGTTACAGCGCATGCCTGTCATGCGCAAGGACGGGAGTTCAAACCCCAGCACCATGTAAACAATGAAGTGTCAGAACAACAACAGCCACAGGAAAAACTAAATAAAATTGATTCTCTCTTTCTCTTTCTCACCCTCCCTCTCTCTTTAAAAAAAATTAAAATGTCAGGTAATTGGACAGGTAAATGTTTTTTCTTCAGTAAATCTGCTTCACTACTCGTGTCATTTTCATGCTTCCCGATTAAATTTTAAGCTTCCACAGTGAGAGAAGAGAACCATGACTTAACATTCCTTCTGATCCTCCTCAGCTTGTGGTGGACACAAAGTAAGCCCCAAATAACTCCAGGTTGGAGGAGACATGGCTGGCTGACTAGCTGATGTCACTGAAGTCACTCAAACTGCTAAAACTTTCTTTTAGGACTATTTGTTTTTGTGGTGCTGGGGATTGAACTCAGGGTTTCTACCACTAAGCTACATCCCCAGCCCTTTTCATTTTTAAAAATTTTGCAACATGGTCTTACTAAGTCACCTGGCAGGCCTACTCCTGCCTCAGCCTCCAGAGTGTCTGGGAGTACAAATGTGTGCCACGGCACCCAGCTAAGCTTTTTCACAAAGTTGATCCAGTGGCTACTTCTAAATATCAAAAAGCTCTGCACCTATACAAAAAGGAATGAAGCTTAAGGTGAGAGAATCATACACACTTCCTAGCACTCCAGGCTGGGTTTAAATTCTAGAGAGGCTGAACTATCCACATTGCTGGCTCTGGTCTAAGACTGCTCTACAATCCCGGACCACCATGATCAACTGCATAGGGAATCAGGGAACCAGGGATAAATATCATCCCTCCACCCAGCAGATGCCCAAAGATGAGCATGAACCCTAACCTCAAGTGGAGAAGGACAGACAGTGGTGGCAGCTCTCAACTGGGAGGAATCCACGGATGGCCTATAGAATTTCATATTTCAGAATGAAACAAAGAATGTTTTAGGAATGAAACTCAGGGCCCCCATTCTGAACTGTCTGGCTACTGATGATCTCCACAGAAAATAATGTGATTATCCACATGGTTTGTACAGGTTCTGGGTAGTGCTAGTCACTGATGATCTCTAGAGGCCAAAGTCTTCATGATTAACTGTATATGTCAACTTGACTAGGTTATGGTGCCCAGGTGTTGGGTCAAGTACTAGTCTAGATGTTGCTATGACAGTATTTTTTAAGATGTGATTAATATTTAAATCAGTGAATTCTGAGTGAAGTGGATTGCCTTTCACAATGTGGGTGGGACTCATCTGATCATGTGAAGAGGCTTTAAGTGCAAAGACTGAAGGTTCGCAAAGAAATAACACGTCAACATAGAAATTCTGCCTGAATTTCCAGCTTCCTGGCCTACCCTGTAAGTTTTAGACTCAAATCTGCAACATTTACCCTTGTGTGAATCTCTAGCCTGCCACCTTGCTCCACAGGTTTCAGACTTGCCAGCTTCCACATCACATGAACCAATTAACAAATAAGCTAAAAAAAATCTCCTACTGGTTCTGTTTCTCTGCAAAAACTCTAACCAATACAACCACTAAGCTTGAGAAGCACAGAAGAAATAGGCATTTTCTAAAACATCAGTGGCTAAAATGTGTCCTGATATAATTTCAACACGGAAGCATTGATAGGTAGAATTTTTAATCACAACATTCTGAAATGGTCCATCTATATCAACACCACTGTCACCATCACCAAACTGTTAAATATTATAAACCTCAAGTTTTAAAATTGGCTTGAAAAAGGAATATAAGCCTACTCTCTTGAAAGCATATCATTTGTATTGCAAACATTTTCTAGATGACTAGAGATTCTTTCTACTTAAAATTATATGTGTGTTCTTCACCCAACATTTCCTAGAAAAATGATACATTTGCAATTTCATTGTGAATGCTATAGGACAATAAAGATAAAATGACATTTACGATAGCACAGTCATTTGTTGAAAGTCAGTTAGGCTTACTGCTGCACCAATGAACAGCAGCTTCTGTGAGTCCCAGTCTTCAATTATGTGCTAATCCACGTAAAAAGTGAGAGGTCCAGAATGGTGCGCACAACCCTGTTCTGATTCTCTGGCTTTTGATAGCTGGTAAAGGGTGCTTCTTGTGAAAAGCTCTATTTCCAGTGCTTCGAGCAGAGCATCTTATGTAGCAGACGCACTGAAAATGGCGCACCGCACTTACAACAAAAACATGGTACCAGAGGGCCATAAACACGAGCCCATGACTATTAAAATAACATTGCATGTTTGGTATCATGATGAAGAATTTCCGAGTGCTTTCGGCCCTGTTGCCTCAATTTATGCTAATGATGTACGTATGAGATAATACATACTCTTATCTTATATTTTATACATGATAAAGTATTTTCAGAAGCATTGAATAGCTTGCCTAGGATTACAAACTAAGGTGCCAAATCAGACGCAAGATCATAGCAGAACTTCTGACTCCTTGGTGTGGGGATCTACTGTACCTTGATTAATGCATTATGTTGGTTTTGCCTTTAGTTAAAAGTTTAAAAAATTACATGCCATACTTATCAGTCTAGAAATATTCCATTGCTAATACCAAAAACAACTGATTTTTTTTCAACTCATCATGACATACAGTATAGTATTATATATACATAGTAAAGATCCAAGGACTTTGTTTGTATGTGCATGAGAGAGAGGGGGGGAGGAAGAGAGACTGGGAACTGAACCCGGAGCCTCATGCATGAAGGCAACACTCCAGCATTGAACTATATCTCTAGCCCATTGAGAGATTTTAATGAACCAAACAATATTTGACAAATATTAATTTCGGAAATGAAGAAACAGTCACTCTGAAATTACTGGCAAAAAGGATTAGACAACTAAGCATGGTGGAAAGAAGAAATGCAAGCTTCAAATAACTCAAATAAAACAGCTCACCAACAATATACCCAAGGATGAGGCAGATTCACAACAGCATCCATAACAACAGGAAAAATAATATAGTAATACCATGACCCAGCAAAACTCCAAAATGTGTCTTAGAGATACACTTGGACATGTACATAAGGAAACACAGAAAGAATGTTTATCAGCTGGTAACCACCAAAAACCTGGAAACAATACTAATATCTATTATGAAAGATTAATACATTAAATTATGGCATTACGACCTGTGCAGATACTGGAAAGCTGCACTGATGAAAATGTGTCATCATGGAGCAATTTCACAAATACAACTCTACGTAAAAAAAGCATGTCATGGGAATGCACTCAGAGAGAGACAAATTTATAAAGTAAAAACTGTGCAAAAGGAAACTACAAAATATTTTTAAAAGAAATGATAAACAAAATTCTTGACAGTGACTGCGACTTGTAAGGAAGGAAAAGGCGATGCTACTGGGGAGAGGTGAAGGGAGGGCTTCCAAGACTGGAAATGTTCCAGTTCTGCAATAGAGGGGTTAGACATTAGTCTTATTACTAAAAGTAAAGATTGTATCATAGTACTCTTTCATTTGTAATATTTAATTATTTAAAAGCAAAACACCAATCTAAATTTCATCTGGTCCAATCTAGAGGAATCACATATCTATACAGAGGGTTAAAAAAAAAGAAAAAGAAAAAAGAAGAAAACATTTTCCTATTCTGTATAAAAATCAAAAACACAAATAGAAAATAAAATGTTCTGCAACTGACCATATCTGATTCCTAAGCCATTAACATGCATCACTCCACCTTAAAAACATCATACTGGTACCAAGAGTGGGCTCACTGCTATGACTAACCTGATAATGTGATTCAGAAGCTCTTGCAGATTTTTGGAATTTGTGGTAGGAGTTTTGAAAAGTTTAAGCGATTCAAGCTGGAAAAGTTTTAGATTTCTTTTTTTTAAGAGGAGAGAGAGAGAGAGAGAATCAATTTTCTTTTTTATTTTTTCATCTGGTTTTAGTTTTTCCAACACTTAGTTGTCTATGTGGTGATGGGGTTTGAACCTGGGTCCTCATGCATGTCAGGCCAGTGCTCTATTGCTGAGCCACCACTCCTCTTTTTCGTAAGTGGAGCTTAATGGGCAATTCTGGTGGAACTCAGAAGACCAGAATGCTGATAGGACTGTGGAGGGTAAAGACTGGATTCATGAAGTTTCAGAGGAAAAAGAGAACTCTGTTGGAAATTGGACTAGAGGCTTAGAAGTTGTGTACATTTTGCCCATGTCCTGAGAATTTCTGTGAGGCTGAATTTAAAGATGATGGCCTAAGAAATCTGGTGGAGAAGCTTTCAAGGCGGCACAGCCTTCAAGGGGTGGCAGGGATATTGCTGGCAGTTTTTAGCCAAGTTTATTGCGATAATTACGAGCAGAACGCAGAGCAGAAAGATTTGAAAAACTTGGACTTGAAAAGTAGGAGCAAAACTGGGGAAGTTGTGGTTGTTAAAGACATTACATAGTTACTAAAGAGATGCAGCTAAACAAAACAATAGGAAAGAGGGCTTGAGGGCATCTCAAGAATTGGCAATACCACACCTATCTCAGGCTTAAAGGTGGAAAAGCAAAAATTCCTTTCAGTAGAGAGGGGTAGGGCACCCTTCTTGAACAAGAGGCCTGGGAAGTTGCTTCACCACGCTCAGCTACCCAGGCACTCAGAAGCTGCTGCAGTCAAGGTCCTTGGAGGGTTGGCTACACTTGAGAATGGTGGCAGATATTAGTGGCAACCACATGGTGCTGTTTCTGCAGAAATGTGGAACGCTGGAGTTAGGGGGTCATGGAGGTTTCCAATGGGATTTCAAAAGAAAGCCCGAGAGAACAGGCAAAGTGCAGCAGGGTTAGAGTCCCTGTGGGAAACTGAAGGTGCAGTGCAGACCCCTAACACGAAGAAATACCAGTAACGTGGGACATTTGCTGAGGAAAGCTGCAGGAATTGAGGAGAAACAAGCCAAAAGAGAGGTCATGTGGGCTACAACCAGCAAGGGTTTGGAAAGAACATCACGATGCCATGTGGCCCACATGCTGGCCATGGACTTGTTTGTCCTGCTGGATGTCAGCCTTGCCTTCATTCCATCCCTTCTTTTCTAGGCTCCTATTCTTCAGTTTAGAATGAAAATGTTTACTTTGTGCCTTAATATATTGAATGTACATAATTTGCTTTTGATTTTTACAGGGGCTTAAGCTGACAGTTTGCCTTGAGTCTCAGAGGAGACCTTGGACTTGGACTTTGGGGCAAAAGAAAAGAAACTCTTGAAAATGGACTAAACGTACTTTGCATTGTGTGATGGACGTGAATTTCAGGGGCGCTATGATTTAGATATGAGGTGCCTCCCCAAAGCTCATGTGTGAGAAAACACAAGAAAGTTTAGTGGTGAAATGTTTGAGTAACCTAACAGTACTTTAACCTAACAGTGCATTAATCTCCTGCTAGGGATTAACTGGGTAGTAACTGTAGGCAGGTAGGGTGTGGCTAGAGAGGTGGGTCCCTGCCTTTGAGGTATACATTTTGTCCTTGTTGAGTGGAGGCTCTCTGTTTCCTACTTGCCCTGTCCTGAGCTACCTTCTTCCACTACACCCTTTCCCCAGCTACCATACAACTGCTAGAAGAAAAGTTAGGACCAACACTCCAGCATTTGGGAGTAGGCAAAGATTTTTCTCAACAAGACTCCTAAAAAAAAGTCAAAAATCAATGAGTCGGGGGCTGGAGCGGTGGCTCAGAGGTTACAGTGCTTGCCTGGCACAGTGAGTACAAGAGTTCAAACCCCAGCACTACATACCCAATGAAGTCTCAATAATGAAAGCCACATGAAAAACTAAATAAAATTGATTCTCTCTCTCTCTCTTACTGTCCCTCTCTCCAAAAAAAAAAAAAAAAAAAAAAAAAAAAAATCAATGAGTGGATGCCATTAAGCTAAAAAGCTTTTTGCACAGCTAAGGAAATGATCAAAATTGTCAAGAGACTTTCTACAGAATGGGAGAAAATCATGGCCTGTGATTCTTCTGACAGGGGACTAATATCCAGAATTTACAAAGTACTCAAAAAACTTAAAAGCTTCATATCAAAAACACAAACAACTCAATCAATAAATGGGCCAAAGAGCTAAATAGAAACTTCTCAACAGAGGAAATTGAGCAAGTCAATGAATACATGAGAAAGTGCTCTAAATCACTAGTAATTAGAAAGATGCAAATCAAAACTACACTAAGATTTCATCTCACTCTAGTCAGATTGGCTAAAATGAAGAATATAAACAATAACAGATGCTGGAGGGGCTGTGGGAAGATAGAAACACTAGCACACTTTGGTGGAACTGCAGACTGGTATAGCCTCTCTGGAAAGCAGTGTGGAGAATCTCAAAATGTTAGAGTTGTACCCACCATACAATCCAGCTATCCCTCTTCTGGGTATTTTTCCAGAGCAGTTAGAATCAGCACATTACAGGGATACAGCAAAATCTATGTTCATAGCAGCTCAATTTACAATAGCTAAATTATGGAACCAACCCAGATGCCCCTCACTGGATGAATGGATCCAAAAACTGTGGCATATATACACCATGGAGCTCTACTCAGCAATTAGAAACAGTGAAATTGCAGCCTTTAAAGGTAAATGGATGGCAAAGGAAGAAATCATTCTGAGCAAAGTTAGCCAAACCCAGGAGTCAAGGGTTGAACGTTTTCACTCATTTGTGGAGGCTGGAGCTAAACTCAGGCCTCTGTGAAAGGTAGTCACTCTCATGTATTAGACCCAACAAAGGCTTAGTAACATGTAATCTAGGGCAATCATAGATATGTATCGGGGAGGAGGCAGGAGGGGGGAGGGAGGGAGAAGAAGAAGGGATCTAGGAGGTAATTCTGATTTAAAAATATGTGCATATCATATTGTTACTTTATAAGCATTTTTGATTGTACAATAATAAAATTTCTTAATAAAAAATACATCAAGAAAAAGTATCTCCTTTGGCAGCAAAAAAAGTACCTTGGCTTATCATGATCTTAATATTTATGGGTAATATCTTCAGTTACTAGTACAATGATCACTTCTTAAAGGAAAAAAGAAATATGCAGTCTAACCTAAAAATAGATTCTTTTTAAAAATCCAGTTTGTCAGTTAAAAAAAAGAATAAAACTATTTAATTCCTTTTTGGTGCTTGTGTTTAATAACTGATAAGCTTTGAACACTTAACACTGTTTTTACATTAACATTCTCAAACATCTTACAGGTTTTAAATATAAATGAAAGTTAAGAAGAGGGTTAGAAAAGGATTCTGTAGAGAGAAAATTAGGAAAAGGATAGGACTTCAAGACGGTTTTCAGAAAATCAGGACTCAGAACTGTCATTGTACAAAAATGGAATCTCTACTGAAGAACACTCTGGTTCCATTCTTGGCACAAGAACATCATGACTTACCAATCGATTTTCATCAAACACTTCAAAAAGAAGCCGGTGCTGCTGAGGATGTACCTATGTGAGAAAAAACAGCCTTTAAAAACAAAAATGCATCTACCCACAGATACCAAGAAATAAATGTTTTTAATGTTGCCATTTACTAATTCCTGTTAGCTATGATGTATTTTAAATTTCATAAAATACTTGGTACAAGAGCAGCCCTGCCATGGGTCACTCATTTCCTTATAGGTTCACTATAATAACAAAGTAGATTTCATTGTTTATTTTTCAGATTTTTATTTTTAATTTTATCTCTTTATTAATTTTTTCAGGACTGAGGACCAAACTTGGGGCCTTGCATGTGCTAGGCAAGCACTCTGCCACTCAGCTAAATCCCCAATCGCTATTTTTCAGATTTAAAAAAAAAAAATGAATGAAGGGAAATAAAAGGAAACTTCAAAAGATTATTTGAATATTTGCAAAAACTTTAAAATATAGAGTAATTTGTAAGATTTGATGATCAGCTTCATCTACTCACTTTCTACTTACCCGTGTATAACAACCCGAAATGGGTGTGAATTGTATGGAAACCACTGTTTTAATATTGACTTAATAAAATCATTTCTTGTTTCTCTGATAGTATATAAAAAGTCAAAAGTACACCCTGAGTTAGTTCTCACTATTTAGATTCTGTAGCACATGATGAAAAAATTACATACAATATTTTTCAAAGCCAGTGCCTTTCACTTTTGGTGAAATGTTTTAATATCAAGTTAAAACTTCAATACATTTTTAAATACCAGAAGTTATAATGGTGTTTAAAGATATGCTTAGTTTGGCTTGCTGCCTACAATACGTGTCTTACATTGAATACTGCAATACTGTTAACACTTTGTTGTACATGTCAAAAACACTGACAGCCTCCAGGAAAAAAATAAAAAAGGCCCATATATGGGACTAGGATATTTAGATACCTAACCAATGTCTACCCTGTTTCCTTCTTGGAATGCAGTCCGAATTTTACCTACGGCGATATGCCCAGACTCACCACAATGCACACCTCCTAAGGGGACAATTTTTTTTTTTCCTTTCTTTTTCCCCTAGAACTAGGGATCAAACCCAGGACCTTGCAATGCTAGGCAAGTACTCTGCCAGTTGGCTACATTCTCATCCATTTTTTAGTTTAGAGACAGGGTCTCTAAATTTGTGATCCTCCAGCCTCCGCCTCCCCAAGTACTAGGAGAAGAAGCATGTGCCACAATATCCAGCCACTTTTATAATCAAAGTGTAACATACATTCAGTAAAGCATAAAAGTATACTAATCTTCACTAACTATACAGTTTGATACCTTTTTTTTTTTTTAAAGAGAGAGGGACAGAGAGAGAGATAGAATCAATTTTATTTAGTTTTTCATGTGGCCCTCATTGCTCTGAGCCTTCGTTGTGTATGTGGTACTGGGGTTTGAACTCGCTGACTCGCACATGCTGGGCAAGCGCCCAACCGCTGGGCTACCACTCCAGCCCTTGATACTTTTTATGAATGTATACAATGTCATGATCACCCAGATGAAGATATATAATAATCCATTCTATGTCTTGCTGTATGTGGATAACGGTGCCCTCTGGAATTGTTCAACATGAAGACCCTGATATGTCTATCTAAAAGCACATCCCTTGTACCTATGGCTGACCAATGAAGCCAGGTTGGTGCCAGTAACTGGGTAGGACCTCTGAGAATGCTCTACAAAGCGGGCTGACTTTGCTGGGAGAGATGTCCCTGGCCTGCTGCCTTCCTCTTTTCTGCTAAGAATTTGGTGAGGATATTTGGCATTCCTCTAGCCATAGTGGAACCATGAACAAACAACAGGAACAAATGGGGGGCTTGAAAAATGGTGTAAAATAATAATCTTTTCAAAAAAGTAGAACATTTTTTCTTTTTTCTTTTATTTTTGTTTCTTTGCTTCTAACAAAACTATAGTATATATGTACATATATTCTGAAAATTAGATTTATCCCCCCAAGACCCCTCCCCAATTACCCACCCTTATCCCCCCTTCCCAATGCATCTCTACGAATGCCTTAGGTTATATGTCACTACACCCTTTCAGGATTTAAAACATGAGAATTGACCACCTTTCTCAATGGCCAGGGTCTAGCTTCAGCCTCCACAGATGAGTGAAGACATTCGACCCTTGGTTCTCTGGGTTATGCTGACTTCACTCAGCATGATTTCTTCCATAGCCATCCATTTACCTTCAAAGGCTGCAATATCATTGTTTCTAATTGCTGAGTAGAGCTCCATGGTATATATGTACCACAGTTTTGGATCCATTCATCCAGTGAGGGGCATCTGGGTTGTTTCCATAATTTAGCTATTGTAAATTGAGCTGCATAGCCAAGTTCTTGACAGCATATACACTTGCGGAATTCAGGAGCTCATCTTCCACCTATCCCTCCACCCACTGCCATCTGAGGTCTCTACTACTGCTTCCCTGAAACTCTTCTGGAAGAAGTCAAAGTCAGCTTTGTAGTTCTAACAAACACTTCTCATTCTTTATTTGACTTCTCTGGCATGTGCCAGTATGCGAGTTCAACCCCAGCACCACGTACACAATGAAGTGTCTGAGCAACGACGGCCACATGAAAAACGAAATAAAATTGATTCTCTTTCTCTCTCACTTAAAAAAGAAAGCAATAAATAGTGGCAAGAAAAATTTGGTTAGTTAGAATAGAAACAGAGTGAGGGCACTGAAATCCAGAAGAGTTAAGGTTTGACTAGTAGACTAGTAGTGGGGAAAGCAGTATGTATGTATGTGTGTGTGTGTGTGTGTGTGTGTATATATATATATATATATAATTTATTAGTGGTGCTGGGGATTGAACTTAGAGCCTTGTGCCTACAAGGCAAGCACTCTACCTCTTGGCCACATCCCCAGCCTGAAAAACAGTTTTTGAAGGAGAAGTGAATTAAGTCATGCGTTAATATTCTGTCAGTGGTACACTCACTGAGCTTGTTTTACTTTTGTGTGTTTCTCACCATTTGACCAAGTTAGCCTTTAATTTGCCATCCTTCTGCCTCAGCCTCCAGAGCAGCTGGAAATACAGGCACGTATCATCACCATAGCTACATTTTAAATGAATATATAACTACCTACACAACAGTCTTAACTATGACTCCTGGGCCCAAACACTTAAAAATATTTATTATTTGGCTCTTTAAGAAATGTCTGCTGACCTCCTGTCCTAAGACATTCACTGTATGTTATCTCTTAATTTCTCTCCTACATACACACTGGTTAAAACCCTCCACAGAAGACATGAGAAAAGAGTCACTCAAATCATTTTCCAATCCTGTGGTTCACATGAGGAACACCGAGGAAGACAGAATATCAGTTGAGGTGACTCTGTAACCAACTAGTTGGAATCTCCATATCATAACATAAACAGAGGAAAAGAAATTATTAAAGAAATTTTTCACAGGGGTTGGAGCAGTGGCTCAGGGGTTACAGAGCTTGCCTGGCATGTTCGAGTACACGAGTTCAAACTCCAGCACCATGTACACAACAAAGTCTCAGAACAAAGAAAGCACATGAAAAACTAAATAAAAATTGATTCTCTCTTTCTTTCTCTCTCTCACTGTCTCTCTCTCTTAAAAAGAGAAAAAAAGAAAGAAAGTATTCACATAAAAAAATTTCAGAACTGAAAGGAAACACTGGTCTTTAAACTGAAATGCTCACAAAAGGCCCAACACAATGAATTTTTAAAAACTGTACACATGGGGTCTATCACTATGAAATTTCAAAACACCAGGATAAAGACAACCATTAAAATTTTTTTTTTTTTATAAAGAGAGAGGGACAGTGAGAGAGACAGAGAAAGAGAGAAACAACTTTATTTAGTTTTTCACATAGCCTTAGTTGCTCCAACACTCAGTTGTGTACGTGGTGCTGGGGTTTGAACCCGGGTCCTCGTGCTTGCTCGCCGAAACCGCTGAGCCACCGCTCCAGCCCCCATTAAAATTTTTTTGAGAGAGAAAAGGATCCAGAATCATTTTTAAACTACAACGCCCTCAAGTTTCTGAGGAAAACTTATATTCAATCCAGAGCTCTATGAGGATCCAAATATAAGTTGACTATTTACTCATCCAATATATCTGGAAACCAACTTGGGATACAGAGATCTGTGCTACTCAATAATGTGTGTCTAATGACAATAATAATAATCAGGAGCAGTTAAAAAGTGGCTCCCTGTGGGACAGGGGAATAGGAGGGACAATGGGGCACTGGAATTGGTTGCTTTTCATTATAAGCCCTTTTGTACTACCTATTTTTAAAATATTGTGTAAATTTTTAATTCAATTTTTAAAAATTTATTAAAAATAGGAGTAAAGTCATAGAAATACAATTAACAAAAAATAAAGTTAACAGGGTCATATTTAAAAGAGAGGTGAGGAGCTGGGGTGGTGGCTCAGAGGTTAAAATGCTTGCCTGTCATGCACAAGGACCCAGGTTCAAACCCCAGCACCATGGGTATACAATAAATGTCAGAGAAACGAAGGCCAGATGAAAAAAATAAATAAGACAGTTCTTTCTCTCCCCCATCTTAAAAAAAAAAGTTCATTATAAAAAAAATAAAGGAAAGGTGAAAACAGAAAGCAAATTGAAAATACCAATGATAGGCCATCTGAAAAAAGGATATGTATTTAAGATGATAAATCCATAAAAGAGCAGTGGGGAATGCCCAATAAGAATAAAGTGTTGATGATCACATTACTGTCCTGTGTTCAAAAAGAATCTGAAGCAATATTCCTGGAAATTCTTCCCAGCAGTTATTGCAAAAAACAAGTAGGTAACATCTCACACAATGGCTTTATTTAAATATAATTCATATAATGTATATTTTTCTCTCTTTATGTTTTTTTTTTTAAAGGGGCTGGAGCAGCAGCTCAGCAAATTTTTTTTTTAAAGGTAGAGGGACAGTGAGAGAGACAGAAACAACTTTATTTTAGTTTTTCACATGGCTTTCATTGCTCCAACACTTAGTTGTGTACGTGGTGCTGGGGTTTGAACCTGGGTCCTCGTGCTTGCCAGGCAAGCGCCAAAACCCCTGAGCCACCACTCCAGCCCTCTCTTTATGTTTTTAAAGAAAGAAGGACACTGAGAGAGAGAATCAATTTTATTTAGCTTTCCATGTGGCCTCTGTTGCTCTGACACTTCATTGTGTACGTGGTGCTGGGGTTTGAACCCATGCCCTCGCACATGCCAGGCAAGTGTCATAACTGCTGAACCACTGCTCTGGCCCCCATATACTGTGTATTTGACCCCTTTAAAGTTTTTACTCCAATAGTTTTTAGTGTATTAACAGAAGTGCAAACCACCATGTTAGAATATTTTGTGAATAATGCTACTATGAACAGGAACAAGTTTTGTGTGAACAGATCATAAGTACATTTTAAAATAAATATTTTTGAGTGTTGACATGACAACACAAGTGGAAGATTCCACACCCAACCTCATGTGACAGGCTGCAGTCAAAACACAGATACAGTGAGATTTCAGGTAAGGGACACTTATCCTGTACCTTAATCTACTTAGTGTCCTATTGATGGGGAACCCACCTCTCTTCCTAGCTAAAAGAACCACAATGTACGTTTGACATGGTTGGCCACCCCTTACTCCCAGGGACAACTCACTCCCATGGGCAAAATCTTCTTACAGTATTTCCATTCTCCTAGGTTAGAAATGTGTACCAGCCACAAGTTTGACCCAAGAGATAAGAGATGTCGTCTTCTGTGGTGGGCTTTTGTGGAAAGGGTTATTTTTCAAGAGACTCAGGGGGGAAAATTCTCTTTTTTCCCTCTGGACATCATCATGTAAGGACATGACATTTGGAACTGCTGTAAGCATCTTATGACCATGGAGCAACTGCCAAAGGAACCCAGAGAAGCTGGGTCAGACGTGATGCCCTGTAGCAGATGCAGAAACCAACCCTCCCCTCTGCCTCTTGTGCTTAGAGGTAATAAATGTGCTCATTGCATAAGCTGGTTGTAGTTGTTACTTTAAGCCATTGCTTGAAGATGAAAGCTCCTAAATGACAGTTCTTCAGAGAGGGCTTCCCTAAACTCCCTTGACCAAATGGTTTGCTCCAACATTCACCCCCAGCACCCTGGATTCCCCTTCAAAACACGCAGCACCCTGGTAACTATTTGAATTTCTTGCTCACTGTGGTCTACCCTAGACAGTAAGCTTCGTTAAAGGTAGGGACTGTGGCCATCTAATTAACAAGTATTACTAAAGTGTGTGAGAAACAAGTAAAGAAAACGTGACACCTAATTTTTGCGTGTCTGTGAAGGTAGCAGATTATGTGTGTGGAATGTGTATGAATTACATGTGCATGTGTATAAATATGTGTATGAATATATACACACACAAATTACCTATACACATGTAAGTGTGTGCACACATATACTTACTTCATCCAACATATACAAAAATTACCCATCACACTACTTCTATAACATAACACAAGTATGCAAACACACATATACACATCATGTAAGTCCAATGATGGGCGTGAGTGCTAAAGACATAAGCAGGGTGCCATGGGAATCTGCGGGATGGAGAGATGCTTTTACTGACAGGCACATGCCACAGGTAGGCATGGCACATGTGAACTGTACACGGCACCTAATGTGTCAGGCTTCCTTCCCTCCTGTAATTTGCCAGCCTGGTCTCATCTGAGCAACTGTTTTGCAGATTTTACTATAATTGCTACTGAGCACTAACTTTAACATGGAGATTCTCCTTGTTTGTTAACATGCCAATAACAGTTACTCACAAAAACTGTCTTTGAATTACCATTGATTCACAAAAATTCATCTCCTTACCCTTGTAATAAATTTGCAAAATTTCTGATTAAAACAAATGTGCGCCTATAATCCTAGAATAAAGTAATGCTAGCTAGAACATTTGGTACTAGTGAAGTGATGGTAAAATAAACAATGAGTAAAAGGCAGGAGAATTCTGAGCCTGGATTATTAATTATATATGGCCTTCTTTCAAGACAGAAATAAATGGAAAGACATCCTGTGTTGTGTTCATGGACTGGAAGAACTCAGTATTGATAAAATGTCCATACAAAGCGATCTACAGATTCCAAACTATCCTATAAAAATCTCAATGATATCAGATACAGAAAAAATGATACTAAAATTCATGCAGAACTACAAAAGACCCTGAATCTTGAGAAAAAAGAAAAAACTACAGGCCTCACACTTTCTGATTTCAAAATACATTATGATACTACAGTTAATTAAAACATTACAGTACAGTCATAAACAGACACTGACCAATGGAACAGAAGAGATCCAGAAGTAAACCCATGAAAGGCAGTAACCCAACCTTCAACCAAGGTGGCAAGTGTACACAGCGGAGAAAGGACAGCTTCCTCAACAAACGGTGTCAGGGAAACTAGACACCCATATGCGAAAGAATGAACTTGGACCTTTATCTTAAAGTCAACTCAAAATGGATTAAAGACATAAATGTAAGCTCTGAAACTATAAAATTAGAGGAAAACAGGTGAAGAGCTTCTTGACAATGATGCTTGGATATGATACCAAAAGTAGCAGCAACCAAAACAAAAAAAGACAAATAGGATGCATTAAATTAGCAAGCTTCTGCACTGCAAAGGCAACGAGCGAGAGTAGAAAGGCAATCTGTAGCATGGGAGGAAATATCCACAGTCTACACAGTCAATAAGGGGTTAATCTATAAAAACAACTCAACAATGAAAAGTAAAACAGAAAAACCTAACAACCTACTTTTTAAAAATGGTCTGAGGGGCTGGAGTGGCGGCTCAGCAGTTGCCCGGCATGTGCCAGTATGTGAGTTTGAATCCCAGCACCAAGTACATAACGAAGTCTCGGATCAACAAACGCCACATGAAAAACTAAATGAAAATTGTTTCTCTCTTTCTCTAATTGTCCCTCTCTCTTTAGGAAAAAAAAATGGGCTGAGAACTTGAACAGACTTATCTTCAAAAAGGACATGCAAATGGGATGTGAAAAAGGGACTCAAAATCACTAATTATCAGGGAAATGCAAACCGAAACAACAAGATAACACCTTACACCTGTCAGGATGGCCTCTAGAAAGAAACTGTCAAGGATGTGGAGAAACTGGAACCCTTGAACACTGTTGGTGGAAATGGAAAACACAGCCTCTATGGAAAACACCATGGAGGTTCCTTTAAAAATTAAAAGCAGAAATGCCAGATGATACCGCAATCCCGCTCCTGGGTATCTAAAGGAAATAAAATCACTATATTGAAGAGCTGTCTGCACTCCCATGTTGACTGCAGTATCATCACAGCACCCAAGATATGGGAACAACCTACATCCCGTTACGGATGAATAAAGGAAGTGTGATGACATACAATGGAAATCAGCCTTTAAAAAGAAGGAAAGCTTACCATTCGCAACAATATGAATGCACTCTGAGGACATTATGATGAGTGAAATAAGTCAGTCCCAGAAGAGCAAACACTGCATGATCCCACTTATAGGAGATATCTAAAATAGCGAACTGAAGCAGAGAATAGAACGGTGGTTACCACGGAGTCAGGGGAGAGGGAAGTGGAGAACTGTTCAACAAGGTGAATAAGTCTAGTGCCTATAGTTAATAATACTATATTACACAATGAAAAATTTTAGAGATTAAATCACAAATGAAGTGTTCTTACCTCTCCCCCCAGAATTGGGGCATTAGGACACTTTTGGTGGCAAGGGATACATTTATTACCCTGATTGTGGTGATGCTGTCTCAGATGTATATGTATACTTAAACCCTTTCAACTGTAAATCTTAAATGTCTGTAAATTTTAAATGTGGGCAATCAACTATAACTCAATAAGGTGATTAAATTTCTACAATTAAAATAAATATCCTTCATTAAACAAGAAAAGAATTCTGTAAGGCCCCAAAACTGCATGTTGTTACACTGCCTGTGCAGTAAAAGGAAGGTGATTGCAATATTTGGTGTACAAGTAAGTACTAAACTCTGAAGTCATGAGTATAAAAAAAGCATGAAATGCAAAAGAATACCATAATAACAATGCAAAAATGTTGCATGAAAGAGCAAAAGACAACAGCCAAAATGACTTTTGGAGATTTCATAGTATGCTATAAACACTTGCTTAGTAATTTCTTTATATTTTTAATACCTTACATTGTTAGTTAAGCAATTTAATATCTTACTTAAGTTAATCAAGCATATTTAAGTATTGCATATTTGCAAGAGATAGCATATTTGCAAGTGCTCTACTACAGAGCTATATCCTTACCCCTTACATCATACAGTGTCCATTTAATATAATGGAGGTAAAGTCATTCTTAAAAGCCAAGCACAACATGCTAGTGTTTTGTTTTTATCTTAATAATATTACACAAAGCTGATAAATGTTGAATTACTTCGACATTCTAATTTTTATTTACCCAGAATGGCTAAAAATAATGTTTCATTAGTGCTAATTGGAAAAAGAATTTAATCTTCTTATTTATATGGTAACATTTCTAAGTGGTGCTGATCCATTGAGTGGTCTCGGCATCCCTGTCAAAGATTATTTAACTAAGTAAGTGGTTTACTGTGGGATGTCTATTCTATCAGTCTATAAGTCCATCTTTTTGGTAGTACAACACTATTTTGAATACTGAAGCTTTGTAATTGTTTTGAAATCACAAGGTAGGAAACCTCAAATTTTGTTCTTTTTTCAAGATTTTTTTTTAAGCTATTCGTGGTGCCTTGGTATTCTGTATGACTATCAGAATGGATCTCTTTCTGCAAAAAAAAAAAAAAATGTACTTTGAGATATTGATAGGTATAGCTCTGAATTGTGTTGGGTAGTACTGACATCTTAATAGCATTGTTTCCTAATCCATGAACATGAGGTGTTTTTCAAAAAAAAAAAAAAGTGGTGCTGAATTTCAAACAAAAGGCAGACATGAGAAATAATGAGAAGATTTTAAATTATATTTTTAAAAACTTTTAATCTTTTACATTAAAATTTAAAATTTTAATTCCACTCAAATATATCCATACTATTTCTTTCATATTATTTTTTGGTATATTTTGGCTTTTAAACAATCTGTGCAGGTTGAAGAAACAGTTCAGTGGTAAAGTGTTTGTCAAGCATGCACAAGGCCCTGGGTTTGATACCCAGCACCACACTCACACACACAAGTCCATTTTAACTAAGTTGTTAAAATTATCAGCATAACAAAACTAATTCCAAAAAACTAACTTTAGCTGTACTTATTTCCTCTACTCTTTGTCCATTTTCTATTTCACTGATTTCTACTCTTCTTTTTTTCTTTTTTTGGTGGTACTGGGGTTTGAACCAAGCCTCAAACATTCTAGGCAAGTGCTCTACTAAAGAGCTACATCCTTACCCC
The DNA here is from genome assembly GCA_004027875.1 of Aplodontia rufa. NCBI lineage: Eukaryota > Metazoa > Chordata > Mammalia > Rodentia > Aplodontiidae > Aplodontia > Aplodontia rufa. The sequence goes on along the minus strand of PVKS010004432.1, from coordinate 32,028 downwards.
TTCTTTTATTTTGAGATCAGGGTCTTAGGGAATTACCTAGGCTGGCCTTGAACTAGTGATCCTCCTGCCTCAGCCACCCAAGTAGCTGGTATTAAAGTTACATCACCTCACTGGCCAACTTCCTTTGTTTTTCAAAAAGCTTAAGGTAGAAGCTTAAATGATTGGTTTTAATTTTTTCTTGATTTCTATATAGGTATTTAAAGGTATAAATTTCTACGAACTGAATTAACTTCATCTCATATTTTGATATGTGATACTATTTCAATTAAAAGTTTTCTAATTTCTTGATTCATGGATTATTTTAAAGCATCTTGCTCAACTTCCAAATATATGTGAATTTTCCATATACACATGCATTATTAAATTCTAATTTATATCTGTTGTGATGGAGAACATATTCTGTTGAACATCAATTTTTTTTGTATTGGGGATTGAATCCAGGGCCTTGCACATGCTAGGCAAGCGCTCTTGTTATACATGCTCTGAGCTAAATCTCCAGCCCTAAACGTCACATTTTTATAAATGTATTCTGAGTTATTTTATGGCCCAATATGTGGTCTGTCTTGGTGAATATCTTCTGGGCATTTAAAAGAATGTCTACTCTTCAGGTATTAAATGCAGTGTTCTATACATCCTCACTAGGTTAAGTTGACTGATAACGTGCAAATCATCTGTACACTTTACTGCTTTCCTTTTGTCTAGTTCTTTTTATCAATTAAGAGAGAAGGGATAAAATCTTCAACTATTGTGGATTTTTCTATCTGGTTCCATCAACTTCTGCTTAATAATTGTCAAAATGTTTTATTAGGTGCAGACACACTCAGGACTGTACATCTTCTTGACAAATTAGCCTGTCCATCTGTATCTCTGCTAATAATATTTGCCTGGACATCTACTTTAGCTAATGCTAACACAACCATTAACATTTTCCCCAGGTGTTTGCATGGTTTAACTTTTCTGTTCTTTTAACCTGTTTGGGTTTTTATATTCAAAGTATATCTTCTATAAACAGCATATAATTGAGTCTTGATCTTTATAACTATTGATATGCTTGCTTTTATAACTATGACCTAGTTGTTTTCTATTTGTCTTTATTCCTCTTTTCCTCTCCTTGTCTTTTTATTTTAATTAATCCAGTTTTCCTTGATATTCCATTTCCTTTCCTGCACTGGATTTTAAATATAGTTTTGTTGTTTTAATTTCTTAGAGACTGCTCTAAAGATTACAATATACATCCTTAAATGATGTCACACAATTTTAACAGCCCGAGAGTGGAGCTGCTAGGATTTCTTTGGCTCTTCTGCAGGAAAAGCTGCAGCTGGAGCACAGCTGACTGTGCACATGCTGCAGAAGAGCACAGGCCTTTGAATCGACCTGTGCTCCCCTGGTATGCAAGGGACAAAGGCTGAGCCTGGCAGGGGTTTTAGAGCCCAACCCACCTTGCCCATAACTGGCCTGAAGGCCCCCCGTTGGCCTGCTGGACGATTTCTTAGAGCTGTGCAGCTTGAGGATCTTCACACATAACCCTTTTGCACCTGCCCTTGCACAGGTTCTAGACCTGCATCCCATGGAGAAGGCTTTTTTCCTGCTGGGCCGCCTCCATCTTCAACCTCCACAGGGGCCTCCCCAGTTACTTTTTACTATGTAGTCCCTTCTTGGTGTCAAACCAACACAGGTGGGTGGTGTAGGGCATTCAGGAACTAGCCCACACCCTCAGGCTGGTAAGGAGCATCCCGACCAGAGTAGGACATGTGACATCACAGTCCCTGGCACAAGGTGGAAGCCCACTACCGAAAGATTTCTGTAGTGATGCCCTGGGGAAATGTCCTGCTGGAGAAGAACTCTCTTTTTAGGCTGATTTTTTGGCATTTGAAAGATATGGACAAAATGCCTACAGGGACGGTGGAGTCACTGCATCTTATCCACAGTTTACAAAATGATAATGAGAAAACAAAGGTAATTAACAAGTAGCTAACGGTTAAATCTAAAACTCAGAAGGTCTCTCTGGTAACTTATAAAAAGGCCTATATCTCCTGGATGGGAAGAGTACACAACTAAGGTGCAGACTCAAGAGCAGACAGGAGTCCCGTACCTCCAGAATTCTGAAACGCTCAGCTGTGCCAAGTGTGTTAGGCTAAGGCCAGGGCCCTGCCACTTGGGATAGGAGGACCTGGGTGGATGCCCCTCAGGATTTAGCTCTGCAGGTCCCTACATTCTCAGTTAGCAGAACAACCTATCCCTCTCTAATGAGAGCTAAGTGGCATTCATGCAGGAAGACTCTCAGAGGCATCCTGCCCCAAGGATAAGGGGTTCCCTCCTAGGGAGCTGCCCCCACTCCTCCCCTGGCTGCCCAGATAATAACCAATGTCAAATCCTAGCACAACCCAGCTGGGCCTGATAAAGGGTGAAAGAAAGTATATTTTGAAGAAGCTTTAGGAATTACCTAGCAAGTACTAGCAAGAGCCAGAGGAATCCCCTTGGCATGAAGATGCTTGATCAAAGAGGCAGAAACATTAAGACTGGATAAGCAAGAACTCACTGACTGGGGGCACCTGGTCAGGAAAAGGAATTTAACACACTGTCAAGAACCCTTTGAGATGAGGCTGTCTTGCTGCTCGAGTGGCTCTTAGAAGTATGAGAAAAGTGGTGGTCTAGACCACAGCAAGCGAAAATGCCTGAGCTGCTCTGGCCAACAGTAGGGGAAGAAATACAACGGCTGATGGAAGCAGGCATGTGGATTCACCACATCACTGGAAGCTGATATTCCACAGGAGGCCCCGAGGACACCCCATTTACCACAGTCATCAGAAGTGCATTGCTGAGAGGATGGGTGACATCACTAAGAAGTCCAGTGGTGGCTCTCTCCTGCATGCCAGGATTGATGGTAAGAGGTGGTCACAGAAGCGGGCTCAATAACAGCCATGGGTGAGGACTATCCCCATCTCCTGCTCCCCCAAACAGAGGCCAAGTGGAGGCACTCCACTGCCAGGAGCAGGGTCTATGATTGTCATGATGACCAGCCAGGTTGGAGAGGCAATGAAACAGACTTGGTGGACAGGGAACATAGTGTGACATTCCTGGGGAAAACAGGCAGGTGAGCAGTGAAGAACACCTACAATCACAAGAATGCAAGAATCGGGAAGCAGAAGGCTAAGGACAATTTTGCTAATTAAAAAAAAAAAAAAATCACAAACCCTTGTTCAGTTCAGCAGCCTTCTGAGGTTCAGATATCCAAAATCTATTGACTGAAAAAGTGACCTAGTCCCTAGGAGGGCAGGAAGTGCTTATATTTTTTTAATTGAAAAATTTATTTTGTTGAACAATCATACAAATTTTTAATAAAATAATATAATGTATATTGATTCTGAAGATTAGATTTACCCCCAAGAGTGCCCCCCCGTTACCCACCCTTATCTCTCCCTTCCCCTCCCCATAACATCTCTAAAAACTTATTAGGTTGTGTAACATTACACGTTATCTGATTTTAACACATGATAATAGACCACCTTCCTCAATGACCAGGGTCTAGTTCCAGCCTCCACAGATGAGTGAAGACATTCAACCCTTGGATCTCTGGGTTATGCTGATTTCACTCAGCATAATTTCAGGAAGTGCTTATTATAATGATTCTCCCCTTTCTTCTCCATAAGGAACTATGGACATTTATGAGGGGAATATGGTTCAGGAAAATGAATCCTCAGATCTATTTGGGAATGCTGGAAATAAGATCTGTGTTGATACCCAGTGACCCAAAGCATTATCATGAACCCCCTATTAGAGCAAGGAGTACAGGGACCAGATAAGAAATGGAGTCCTGGGGAGTTCAGCATATAGTACATCTATTGCTTTTGTGGATCCATCCAGTGATCATTTCTGATTCTCAAGTATATAACTGGAATTGAGGTTCCCAGCAGTTGGATCTCTCCAACCACCACACTGGATCTACAGCCTTTGGGATAATGGTCATAGTGAGAAGGCCAAGTGGAAACCTCTGAAACTGTCCTTTCCCTGGTTGAAACAGTAAATCACAAAAACAATATTTATTAGACATGATATCAAAGCACAAGCAACAAAAGAAAAAGCAGATAAATTGATTAGTAAGATTAAAAACTTTTGTGCTTCAAAGGACGCTATCAACAAAGTAAAAAGACAACTCATAGAATGGAGGAAAATTTTTGCAAATCATGTTATTTGATAAAGGACTTTCATCTAGAATACAGAAAGAATTATGCCAACAGAATAATAGACAACCCAACTATAAAATAGACAATGAATGTAAATAGACATTTTCTCAAAGAAGATATACAGCTAGTCAATAAGCACAAGAAAAGATGTTCAACACTGTCAGTCATCATGGAAACACAAAACAACCACAATCAAATACACTCCACACCCATCAGAAGAGCTGTAGTCCAAAAGACAGATAACTAGTGATGGCAAGGATGTGGGGAAATCAGAACCCTATGCTCTACTGGTGGGAAAATACAATGGTACAGCATCTTTGGAAAAATCCGTCAGTTCCTAAAACAATTAGAAATAGGAGTTATCATTTGATTTAGCAATTCTACTCCTAAGTGTGTGCCCAAAGAAATGAAAACATGTCTACATGAAAACTTGTATACAAATGTTCATAGCACCATCATTCATAATAGTCAAAAACCAGAAGCAACTCAGATGTCCACAACTGATGCACATATTACTTACATATGTGTGTATATAATATATATGAGTATATAAATTTAACTCAAACAATGTAATGTTATTTGTCAAGAAAAAGAAATGTAATACTGATACATGTTACAGCATGGTTGAACCTTGAAAGGACTACATATTATATACCATTTATATGAAATATAACTCTATACAACTCTATACAGTCAACTCTATACAGGACAGAAAGTAGACTGGCGGGGCTGGAGTGGTGGCTCACTGGTTACAGTGCTTGCCTGAGATGCGCGAGGACGCAGGTTTGAACCCCAGCACCACATACACAACAAAGTTTCTGAGCAACAAAAGTCACATGAAAAACTAAATAAAATTTGATTCCATCTTTCTCTCTCACACACTATCCCTCTTTCTTTAAATAATCAAATCAATAAATGGGCTATGGAACTAAAAAGAAACTTCTCAATGGAGGAAGTCCAAAAGCCCATAAACATATGTGAAAATGCTATACATTATTAGCAATAAGAGAAATGCAAATCAAAACTTCACTGAGATTCCACCTCACTCCAGTTAGAGTGACAAAAACAGAAGAATTCGAACAATGACAGATGCTGGAAGGGCTGTGGGAAAAGAGGAACACTGTCACATTGCTGGTGGAACTGCAAACTGGTACAGCCACTCTGGAAAGCGTGTGGAGAGTCCTCAAAAAACTAGGGCTGGAACCACCTTATGACCCAGCTATCCCACTCCTAGGTATTTTCCCAAAAAAGTTAGAATTGGCATATTATAGAAATAAAGCTTTAATAATGTTTATAGCAGCTCAATTTACTATAGCTAAATTATGGAACCAACCCAGATGCTCCTCACTTGACGAAAAAAAACTTTGTTACATATATACAATGGAATACTACTTAGCTATTAGAGAAAACAATATATGGCATTTGCAGCCAAATGGATAGAGATGGAAAAACTTATGCAAAGTGAAATATCCCAAACTCAGAGACTGAAGGGCTGAATGTTTTTCTCTCATTTGTGGAAGCTAGAATATAATCAGAAAGAGTATGATAGATGGCTAAGTTAATAATAACCTCAACATATATGAAATTTTACACAAACAGGGGAACCTTGCCTAGGATGCTGGGAGATATAGGGAGGGGAGCAGGGATGGGGGAGGGAATAGGAAGGATATCAAGGAGGCTGGAGGGAGGAAGTATGGGGGAATCAACTCAGAGGGAAACCTTCAACTTCCATGAGAAGTCCATTTAACTCAGGGTTATAATAGGGGGAAACATGGAACCATGGGGAACACAAGGGGAGAAACCATGGAATGGCATCAGCCTTGGCTTGCTCTGTGATTATACATTTGTTCTTGATTGTTTGATAATGATTCCCTCCTAATTGTAAGTCCATATTTAACGAATTAAAAAAAAAAAGAGTAGACTGGCAGTTGCCTGGAGAGCAGGGCAGGTATTGGGGGGAAACAGAGAATGACAGCTAGTGGGTGTGGAATTTCTTTATGGGGTGATAAAAATGTTTTGAAATTGATTTTGGTGGTATTTGCACAATCCAGTGACTATACAGAAAACTATTGAATCGTACACTTTAAGTGAGGGAATTACATGTTATATATGTATTATATCTCAACAAAAACAAGTAAAAATATTACAATCCAGTGGGAAGTCAGAACTTAATGCCAACACTAAAGACCAAAATAATGTAAGTGTAGTTCCTGTAATATACCCATTTAATTTCCAGCTGGTCTCTGCAGAAACCTGATAGACCCCGGGGAATGACTATACATGCAAGCTCAACCCAGTAATAGTATCAATTGCCTGCTGGTTCCTGGATACAAGGAGTCCAGAGTGGGCTAGCAATAACCATAGATTATGGTTCAAAAGGATGCTTGCTGTATTCCCAGATGTTCTTTCTGGGGGACATGAACCTCTAACTCTACCTACAGACTAAAGTTAGAGGAAGAAGAAGTACAAGTTCTCCCAAGGGTCAATGGTAATAATGGTGGATTGGGCCATTTCTACACCTTTGTTCCTGGACTCATGTATACTTGGGTAAAAAGCCTCATATTGAGATGAGCAAACTATACCCCAAAGAATGGTATCTCGTATTTGAGGAGTGTTGCTGCAAACTGGTATTCCAGCTGAGTGTTTAGCAGGTCATTCCAGTGCACTATGAGGCTGCTTGCTTCTGTAGTATGGAAGGGATATGACTAATAGAGACCTTGTGGTTGTACGTTCCTCTATACCTCATTCTCTATTCACTGGTTTCCCTAAACAGATGAATTGTTGAGTAGATTTCCAACCCTATTGATTATGCATTATGAAGTCCCCAGACAGTATGTGGTGCCTGAAGTTCTGTTGATAGAAGAGGCAAACACTCACCTAGAAGAGGCGTCTATCCATGTGTGGGCAAATTACTGACCCTTTCAGAATGGAAGGAATCCAATTTAGTGTACTTAAAAACTCATATCTGGGGCTGGAGCAGTGGCTCAGTGGTATCATGCTTGCCTGGCATGTGCGAGGATACAGATTCAAACCCAGCGCCACGTACATACACAACTAAATGTTGGAGCAACAAAAGCCACATGAAAAACTAAATAAAACTGATTTCTCTCTCTCACTGTCCCTCTCTCTCTCTCTTAAAAAACAAACAAACAAACAAACTAGTATTAGAGGTTTTATTTTCTTATAAAGTCTCTATCTGGTTTTGGTATCAGGGTTATACTGGCTTCATGAATGAATTGGGACCTGTTTCTATTCTCTTTTTGGTAAGGCACTATGTGGAACTGAAATTATTTATTCCTTAAATGTGTGATAGGAATCAACAGAAGTATCTGGGCCTAACTTGTTCATTATTGGGAAAACTTTTAACTTTAAATTCAATTTCTTTAACAGATATAGTACTATTCAGATAATCTACTTAAATAAATTTTGTTAGTACGTATCTTTAATTAGTCAATTTCTTCTAAGGATGGAATTTATAGGCACAAAGTTGTTCACAGTATCCCTTATTATCCATCTGACATCTGCAGTGTCTTCAATGATGCTACTTTTTAGCTTCTTAAGATAGAAGCTTAGATTATTTAAGGAACTTACTTCTTTTCTAAATTAAGCATTTAATGCTACATATTTTCCTCTAAGAATTACATTAGCTGCAATTTACATATTTCAGTGTTGCGTTTTTATTTTATTTTTAAAATATTTTCTAATTTCCCTTGAGAATTCTTATTTGACCCAAAGGATATTTAGAAGAATGCTGTTTAACTTCTAAATACTTAGGAATTTTCCAGAGAGCTTTCTGTTATCAATTCCTACTTTATTTCCATTAGAGTCAGTGACCATAATTTGCATGATTTCCAGTCTTTAAACATTTTTCAGGTTTGGTTTTTACCCAGATTACTGAGCTAATATTCTACAGTCCTGCAGAGACTATGAATTGGCTATTATTGAATGGAAAGTCTACAGATATCAGTTAGGTAAACTGGATAGTGTTCTTAGGACTTGCATCTCTTTACTGAATTGTTTTAGTCTATTGTTCTACTAGTTACTAAGACAGAAAGAAGAGTTTTGAATTCTCCAAGTGTAATAATAAATTGGACTATTTCTTTTTTTAATTCTATCATTTATTGCTTTGGGTATTTTAAACTGTATTGTTAGGTGCATACACAGATTAATTTTTAATGGAATGACCTTTTTTTATCATTATATAACGTCCCTCTTTCTCTTTAGTAATTTTCTTTGTTGTAAAGTCTATTCTGTTTGACATTAATATAGTCACTTCAGTTTATTCTGATTAACTTTTTTTTTTAGGGCTGAGGACTGAAATCGGGGCCTTGCGCATGCTAGGCAAGCGCTCTGCCATTGAGCTAAATCCCCAACACCTCTTCTGATTAACTTTTGCATGGTATGTATTTCTGGCATTCTGGCATCTTTTAAACTTTACTTCATTATATCTAAGTTTTTTCTTTTTTCAAGCTTTTATGAAATGGGCATATACAAATTATCTATACTCAAGGTATACAAATGATTTTTTTTTAAAGAAAGAAGAGAGTGAGTGAAAGAAAGGAAGAGAAAGAGAGAATCAATTTTAGTTATTTTTTCATCTGGCTTTTGTTTTTTATTTCTTCTTTTTTTAAGAAAGAGGGGACAGTAAGAGAGAGAGAGATAGAAGCAATTTTTATTTAGTTTTTCATGTGATTTTCATTCCTTGGACACTCATTGTGTATGTGGTGCAGGGGTTTGAACTTGTGTACTCACACATGCAAGGCAAGCACCATAACCACTGAGCCACCACTCCAGCCCCTGGCTTTTATTTTAACAATATGTAATTGTGCATGTGATGCTGGGGTTCAAACCCAGGTCCTCATGCATGCCAGGCAAGTGGTCTAACTGCTGAGCCACCACTCCAGCCCCATGATTTTTTGATATATGTAAACTTTGTGAAATTATTAGCAAATACATTTATTACCACACTGTTAACTATTTTGTATGTATGCATATGCATGTAATGAGAACATTTAAAAATCTATTCTTAGTAAATTTCAAGAAAACAACACAGAATTATAACTACAGTCCCCATCTGTACATCAGATTCTGCAGAACTTTTACATCTTACAAGTGAACTGTATACCCTTTGACTAACATCCCCCCATTTCCTCCACCCCTCCAACTTTACAGTTATTTACAGCCCAATACCCTATTACTGTATCATAGCTAAAATTGGAAGTGACCATACATTTTTTTAAAAAACTCCTTAAAAATAGCAATAGCACCATTGATTGCTAATGTTTTGATAATGTTTCCCCCTCAACTGTATTTCTATATACTTCTAATAAAAAAAATAATAAAAAATAGCAATAGCAGGGCTGGAGTGGTGGCTCAGTGGTTACGGCGCTTGCCCAGCATGCATAAGTACACAGGTTCAAACCCCAGCACCCACATACACAACTAAGTATCAGAGCAACAAAAGTCATGTGAAAAACTCAATAAAAACTGATTCTCTTTCTCTCTCTCTCTCACTGTACTTCTCTTTAAAAAAATAGAAATAGCTGAGTACTTCCTTAATACAATAAATTTTAAAAAGCTATCCATGTTTAAAGGAGACATGTTAGCTGCATTCCCATTAAAATTAGGAACAAGACAAATATTCATCTGTCATTAGGATTAAGTAGTATTTGACATGGGTAAGCCAATGATATTAGAGAAAAAGAATAAAAAATATAAAGAGAACTTTAATACGCTGAAAATACATACATTTCTGAGTAAAATACAATAAAATAAGTAAAATAATAAAAGTGTAAATTAAAAAAATAACCCAACCACTTGGGAGGAATTTTTAAATTGTCTCATAAGCAACATATGTGCCTAAAAAGCAATCAAAACCAGACACTATCAAATCTGGAATTTATTCTGGTGAATGAGTAAAACAGAAATTTAGTTTCATTCTTCTCCATATGGCTACCCAATTGACTCCATACCATTTCTTCAAGAATCAAAAAATTCCAGACTGACTTAAAATGCAGTTTCTGTATCATACTAAATACAGTGGAAGAGATCTTTCTCTAAACAAAAGTCAGACAAACAAAAACAGAGGCAACCTGGGTGCTGTCAGCTGGGTCTTCAGCAATTTGTTCCCTTCTGGTTCATTTTATTAAAATTGAACAAAACAACAAACTGCCAAATATGGATGCACGGCTTCCTAACTGAAATCAAGCCTCCAGAGAGGCTGGAGTTTCAGCAACGATCAGCTAAGCCAAAGCCACCAAGGCCCGAGTGGAACAGGATGCGAGGGACCTAGCAAAAGGGAGTGAGTCACTGGCGACCTGAGGGTGATCACAGGCACTGGGGAAGCAGAAATGAGAAGGGCAGACGAGTCTTTGGTCATTCAGGTGAACAGGGCAATAAGCCAACAGCTAAAGCGGAAAATGGGGTTGTGGAAGAGCGTTTTGAAGGTGATCACATGGGACCAGTCCAGCTGGGATGGTGCTGCTCTGGCAACAGCAAGGACTCTGATAACCAGACAAGGAGACAGCGTCAGTCTGAGGGCCCACCCAACAAGCCTGAAAAACTGCTGAATGGAGTGTTTGCCCTAATGGTACAGGGAGCCAGGGTGGGTGGGTATTAAAAGGCAGGAATGTCCAGGAAGGGTATCAGCGAAGAAATACATCCACCTATCGATAGTTCCTCGTTAGTTCTTGCCTAGATCAGTTAAGTTAATGAATGACTGGAGAAATCCAGCTATTAAATCATCTTGAAAGACAATACCCAAAATCTCATAAATTGGAACAAGACTATTTTAAGTCTCTAAATCTGTTTTGTTTATGAGAATAAGAACTCCAGTTTTATAACAGTCTTTTTTTTTTTTTAAAGAGAGAGGGACAGTGAGAGAGACAGAGAAAGAGAGAAACAACTTTATTTAGCTTTTCACATGGCAGTTGCTCCAACACTTAGTTGTGTATGTGGTGTTGGGGTTTGAACCCGGGTCCTCATGCTTGCCAGGCAAGCGCCGAAACCACTGAGCCACCGCTCCAGCCCTTATAACAGTCTTTTATGCTCCCCTTATATTTGTTTTTCATGAGATAAATGGTTCCTGGAAAACTAATTTTTATCTCTTTTTAAATTCTTTAGGTAGAGCACTTCCCCTAGGTCCTGGGTTTAATCTCAAAAAAAAAAAAATTAAAATTCTAGGGAAATTCTGAGATATATTTTAGGATATTACAAATCAGAACTTATAATTCTAACCTGTGGAAGGAAAAAGTCTTTTTTCTCTTTTAATATAACAAAATTCAAAAGAAAAATGAAATTATGTCATTTACAGGAAAATGGATATACTTTGATCTAACCTGAGACCATTATGTTAAGCAAAATAAGCCAAACTCAGAAGGTCAAGGATCATGTTTTCTCTGATATGTGGAAGCTAGAGAGGAAAAAGGAAAAGAAAGGTTGGGGAGGGGGAATTTCACAAACATCAAAGGGAGATAAGTAGAGGAAAGGGATCTTGGGGTGGAAGGAAGGGAGAAAGGGGGGAAGTGTTGGGGAGGGATACTGGCCAAATTATATTGTGTGGATGTATGAATATGTAACAACAAATCCTATCATTATGTACAACTATAGGGCACCAATAAAAATGTGGAAAGAGAAAAAAGTATAATAAAATACATACTTACTCTGAATAGTATTTCTTCATTCCACTTTGGATTCAAAGACTAAAAGATAATAAACATAGTATAACTAATTTTAAAAATACATTGTCATATAAAAATAGAAGTTCATTGAAAACATTTTAAAATAACACTAAATCTAACCTTTTTAATGGTTTTCGTTTGCACACTTGCAAATATTCCATTCATTGGATCATATAATGTCACTCTCACGTAAGGATCACTGTTAAAATTTAAAAAAAGAGAAAGCTTTAATCATTGCTTAGCCCAACTTCAGATTATCCAAGCTATCAGACTCAGTTTTCTTTGTAAACAATTTCTAAGATTATTTCCTATACTTAAATGTCAGAGTTCCATACACAGGGTAAACAATTACAGTAATTTTTACATCATATTAAGAAGCTTAAGTATCATGTTACTACCACAAAGAATTAGAGAGAAAACCTTTTAATTAGAGGTCTACTAATTTACAACCTTTTAGATTTTTGAAATTTTGTTTGAGTTTTATTATGTTCCTTCTTCTTGAGTTAAGATGGTTAATTTAATGATTCTAAGACTAACTTTTCAAGACTACAGGATGCTCCAAGTTATCTCATGGGTGTCAACTCTTATGAAATAAAGGCAAATTAGGTGCAGTTAAAAATAACTATGCATCACATAACCCTTTCTTTCTTTTCTTTTCTTTTCTTTTTTTTTTTTAAGAAAGAGGGGACAGAGACAGACAGAAAGTGAGAAGCAATTTTTATTTAGTTTTTCATGTGACTTTCATTCCTCTGACATTTCATTGTGTCCATGGTGCTGGGGTTTGAACTTGCGTACTTGAGCATGCCAGCCAAGCGCAGTAACTGCTGAGCCACCACTCCAGCCCCACATAACCCCTTTTAAATAGAGACACGGAGAAGGAAATTCTTGCCATGCACAGATTTGCAAAGCACGGGACTTGGGGCATATTCTGTGTCTGTGATCAATACCATTTCCTTTGGGTATGCTAAGTACCCACCATTCTCCACCACCAACACCCACCCCTTACCTCTTACTTAACTGGCAAAAATCAAAGCCATCAGACAATTCACAACGTACTGATATTTCTCAGAACTCATCCATCCCCCTAACCCTCTGATTCTGGAGTCCTCCTGTTTGAGGTCAGTCCCCCTTGTCCAGTGCCCTCCCACCGCTGATGTTTTCACTGCTCTTTTTTACCTTCAGCTTTTCCTCTGGCCTACGTTTTTCCAGGCATATAAATATGTGCCACCTCCCCTTGACTCTGTCTCCCTCCTCTAGCATGACAGAACAGCCTTCTTCCCTCATCAAACTTCACAAGAGAATAATCTCCAGCGACAACCATAACACTGCTACAATTACCCTCTGTTATACACATCGGCTTCCGCACGGCAGCTCTTTGAACCTCCATGGGTACTTTCTTTTCTCTGTTTTGTACAGATGACTCAGCTGGTGAACGGAAAAGCCAGGACTGAAACTGCAGCACCTAGGAACCACACTCCTCATGCCAGTGCGCCTCGCTTTCTTCATCTCCTTAGCTCCCACTGGTCTTTAAAACGTAAACGCTGGCTTCTGACTCTGCCCCTCATTCCTCTAAAAAAGTCACCCAACTTGTCAAAATAATCGATATCTCACTGGTATTTTTTTTTCTTCCCTCTCTGTATTGCCACTACTGGCCATTTTCTCTTTGAAATACTATTCTCAGGGCTGGAGCGGTGGCTCAGCGGGTTCAGCGCTTGCCTGGCAAGCATGAGGACCCGGGTTCAAACCCCAGCACCATGTACACAACTAAGTGTTAGAGGAACTAAGGCCATGTGAAAAACTAAATAAAGTTGTTTCTCCCTTTCTCTGTCTTTCTCTCTCACTGTCCCTCTCTCTTTAAAAAAAAAAAAAAGAAAAGAAAAAGAAATACTATTCTCATTTAGCTTTCTTGACAACTCTTCTAGGTCCTCTCACGTCATTCTCATGGCTGCCTCTCAGACCTTTTCTTAGGCTCCTCTTTGACTACCTGCCAGTGACATATTCATGCCCTATAGTACTATCCGAGCACCCTGTTCTCTATTTTCCCTTTCCAATCTCATCCATGGCTTTACAACTAACTATATGCTATCAAATATAAATATAGCTGGACATGGTGGCACTTGCCTGTAATCCCAGGGGCTCAGGAGGCTAAGGCAAGAGGATGGCAAGTTCAAAGCCACCCTCAGCAACAGCGAGGCTCTGTCTGAAAATAAAAACTAAACTAAAATAAAAGGGTCTAGAATGTGGCTCAGTGGTTGAGTGTCCCTGGGATCAATCCCTGGTACAAAAAAATATATATATAGAATGAAAAATATATACATACATATATAAATATGTATGTTAAGATATGCAATGTAAATATAAATCACCAGTCTGACCCAGCTGGATACTTCCACCTGGACAATCTACTGTCTACTTAAGGGTTTTGTCTTTTTTTTTTTAAGAGAGAGGGACAGTGCAAGAGGGAGAGAGAGAGAGAATTTTTTATTTAGTTTTTCATGTGGCTTTCGTTGCTCGGAGACTTCATTGTGTACGTGGTGCTGGGGTTTGAACTCGTGTATTTGCGCATGCCAGGCAAGCACCGTAACTGCCGAGCCACTGCTCCAGCCCCCAGAGTTCTGTCATTTTTAATTGACTTTTTAATTATATTACTATCTAGTTGCAAGTTGTTTCTAAACTGTGGATAATGTCTTTGTCAGATCTATGCTTTGTTTTTTAGTGTAAAGAACATTTAACATGAGAACTAGCCTCAGAGTTTTAAGAGAACAACACGTTAGTGTAGATGAGGCACAATGTGCAGCAGATCTCTAGAGCTCAGTCATCCTGCTGACCACAGTTCTCTGTCAGTAATTAATAAGCCCCATTTCCACCTCCCCCCAGCTCCTGACAAACCCTATTCCACTCTTGGACCTGATAAATTTGACTCTTTTAGATACCTGATGTGAGTGGATCAGGCAGTACTTGTTTTACTGGATTATTTCACTTAACATAATATAACTAACTTTCCCTTGTCTTTGTAGCTTGCAGCCATGCTAAATTAACTTATCAGTTCTAACAGCTTTTTTATAGATGTCTTAGGGTTTTCTACAGCACAATTGTATTGCCTACAAATAAAGATATTTACTTCTTTCTTTTCAACATGTATCTTTTATTATTTTTTCTTGCCATATTACGTAGCTAGGACATCAGTGCACTGTTGAACAGAATGTGAGAACAGACAACTGCCTTATTTTTGAGTTTAAGTAGAAAGCATTCAGACTGTTACCAGTAAGTATGCTGTTAGCTATCAGTTTTTTCACAAATACCCTTAATCAGGGTTAGGACATTCTCATCTGTTGTTTGCAGAGTTTCCATTATGAGTGGGTCTTGAATCTTGTCAAGATTTTTCTGCTTTTATTCAAATGATCTTGTCTTTTTCTTTCACTCTGTTTATACAATGAACTACACTGACTTTTCAAATGTTAACCCAATTTACTTTGTATCTTAATTTGCTGAGTTTTTTTCTTTAAATCATAAATCAGTGTTCTATTTTATCAAATACATAATCAACACCAATTGAAATAATTATGTTTTTTTCTTCTCTACTATGTTAGTTTGATAAATTATATAAGTGTTGGACAAACCTTGCATTTATCAGAAAAATCCCACCTGGCAACAGATTGTTACATATTGATTGATCTGATTTACAAAAAGTTCAGCAAGAAGTTTTGCATCTACATTCATGAGGAATACTGGCTTTAATTTTCTTGTGATGTCTGTCTGGTTTTGTGATCAACATAAAAGTGGCCTTAACAAATGTCCTCTATTTTCTGTATAGATCTGTGTTATTTTTTCCTAAAGTGCTTGATAGGCATGCTCAGTGAGGTCAGGTAAGCCTGGCTTTAAACAACAAATTCAATTTCTTTTAATTAGTAAAGAGTTATTCAAATATTCTGTTTCTTCTGTGGTTAATCTTGGTGATTTGTGTTTTTCAGGAATTTTGTCTATTTCATCTAAGTTGCGCGGCATTCTTTACAGGTATGAAGTTGTACAAAATGCTCCTTTTTGTCCTTTTCATTCCCATAGGGTCTACTGTAATGCCCCAGCTTTCGTTCCCACTATGGGTAATTTATTCCCTCTTTCTTTAGCTTTTAATCAATCTAGCAGAGGTGGAAAAATTGTATTGATTTTTCTTTTAAAGAGAGAGGGACAGTGAGGGAGAGAGAAACAATTTTTTTAATATAGTTTTTCATATGGCCTTCATTGCTCCGAGACTTCACTGTGTACATGGTGCTGGAGTTCGAACCCACATACCTGTGCATGCTGGGCAAGTGCTGCAACCACTGAGCCACCACTCCAGATCTTGTACTGATATTTTTAAATGAAAATTTTTTATTTTAATAATTTTTCCTGTCATGGTTCATTTTCCATTTCATTGGTTTCTGCTCATCTTCACAGTTTTCTTCCTTCTACTTATTTTGAAATTAATTTGTTCTCCTTTTGTTAATTTCTTAAGGTCAGAACTCAAAATGTTGATTTAGAGCTTGATCTTTTTGTAAATTAATTATTTTAAAGCTATAAATATCAGCTACATGTCTTAGTCTGTTTTCTACTGCTATAATAAAATACCTGAGACAGGTAATTTATAAAGAACAGAAATCTTGGGGCTGGAGCGGTGGCTCAGCGGTTTCAGTGCTTGCCTGGCAAGCACGAGGACCCGGGTTCAAACCCCAGCACCACGTACACAACTAAGTGTTGGAGCAACTAACGCCAATAAAAAACTCAATAAAGTTGTTTCTCTCTTTCTCTGTCTCTCTCACTGTCCCTTCTCTCTGAAAAAAAAAAAAAAAAAAAAAGAACAGAAATCTTTTTTTTAAGTTGTGGAGGCTGGGAACCCAAGATCAAAGTGCCAGTGGGTTTAGAATTAGCTGAGGGCTGATCTCTGCTTCCAAGAAGGTGTCCCTTGTTGCTGCAACCTCCAGAGGGGACATATACTGTGTGCCCATGTGCCAAAGAGAACAGAAAGGCAAAAAGGCCTAACCTTTTCATAAGATACAATTCCACTCATGAAGGCAGATTTATGACTTAATTCCCAAGAGGCCCTACTTCTTAATAGCATCACAATGGGTATTAAGTTTCAACGGGAATGGAGGGACATACACATACACATTCAAAGCATAGCACTAAATCTTACTAATTGTGGTACGGCTGTATTTTAATTTTCTGTTCAAAATGTCTTCTAATTTCTCTTGGGATGTCTATCATCTACAGTTTAAAAATGTGCTGTTTCATTTATAAATATTTGTGGGTTTTCTAGATCTTAACATTATTGGTTTCTAATTTAATTCTTCTGTTATCAGAAGATAACATATGTATATTATAATTGTCGCTCCCCCCTGGGTTCTGGAGTGGGGAGTGGCAGAACGGCCTCGGGGAACCTTAGCCATTCCCTGGGGGGCCAGCAGGACACTGGGAACCGGGCACCGGCAGGACAGGGCTGGGGACCGGGGAAGAGGAGTTGCTCCCCGCTGCGTTCCTGTGCGAGGAGCGGGCAGAACGACCTAGCAGGCCTGAGCCATCCTCCGAGGGGCTGAGTTAGGAAGGGTTGGGGAGCCGGGAATAAGGGGGCGAACGCCAGCGGCTGGAACACGGGACCTGCATCTTCTGTCGCTGCTGATCTCTCTGACGTCTCTGCTGCTGCTTCTGACTGCTTCTGTGGTCTCTTCCTTCAGGACGGCTGCTTGCTTTCTTGCTCTTCTCTGGCTACTGCTTCTCCTTTGGCTGCTCTCTTCTTCTAGTTATTATTGTTGGGAACATGAGGCTCAGCTGGCTTGTAGAAGAATTGGTGGTAAACAACTCTAAGGGGTCCAGCTGGCTTGTAATTAGCAAATTGCCTGACCGCATGACTAAGCTGTTCGGCCACTCATTTGTTACAACTGGAGAAAGGTGTTTGCATTGTACCCTATTGGCTGTTGTAATGGATAAATAGAGTAGCAGCTAGTCAGGTAGAGCAAGCGGCCCAAGGAGAAAGCAGCCAAAGAAGAGAGCAGCCAAAGGAGAAGCAGTAGCCAGAGAAGAGCAAGAAAGCAAGCAGCCCTCCTGAAGGAAGAGACCACAGAAGCAGTCAGAAGCAGCAGCAGCAGCAGCAGCAGCAGCAGCAGCAGCAGCAGCAGCAGCAGCAGAGACGTCAGAGAGATCAGCAGCAGCAGAAAATGCAGGTCCCGTGTTCCAGCCGCTGGCGTTCACCCCCTTATTCCCAGCTCCCCAACCCTTCCTAACTCAGCCCCTCGGAGGATGGCTCAGGCCTGCTGGGTCATTCTGCCCGTTCCTCGCTCTGGAGTGCAGCGGGGAGCGACTCCTTTCCCCATCCCTGCCCTAACTAGGCCCCTCAGAGGATGGCTCAGGCCTGCTAGGTCGTTCTGCCCGCTCCTCGCACAGGAACGCAGCAGGGAGCAACTCCTCTTCCCCGGTCCCCAGCCCTGTCCTGCCGGTGCCCGGTTCCCAGTGTCCTGCTGGCCCCCCAGGGAATGGCTAAGGTTCCCCGAGGCCGTTCTGCCACTCCCCACTCCAGAACCCAGGGGGGAGCGACAATTATAATATACACCCTTAATTTTTTATTTCCCTTATACTTCATCTTGTACATTCTACCACATAGTCCATCTCTCCACACACACACACACACAATCTGTCCTTTATACTGTAGTAGTGATTAGAGGTGCTCCATTTACTCATAATATAAATCCACAAGAAAAGGTTGCAACTTGTGATTTAAACAGGCACATGCTTTATTTCAAACAAATATGAGGGGAAAATAAAAAAAAATTTGCAGTTATTTACGATTTTTGATGTTCTTTATCTCTTTTTGAGTTTCCATCTGGTATCCATCACTTCAGCTGGAAGAACTCTGACTTTTTTTTTAATAGGGATTCTATTCTGCCAATGACAAATTCTCACTGTTCTCTAAAACTGTTGCTATTTTGTCATCATCCTTGGAAGATATTTTCACTAAATATAGAACTCTGGATTGATGGTTGTTATTCTGTTGTTCCATTTTCTCCTGGCCTCCATAGTTTCTTAATTAGATAGTAGTTCCTTCTGTATGTAACGTGTCATTTTTTTTTTTTGTCTTTCTCTGTTAGGATTTTTTTTCTGTATATTTGGTATCAATAGTTTTTTACTCTATGTACCTCAATGTGTTTTTAAGTATTCATCCTATTTAGTAGTTTTTGAATAAATTTATGTATTTCATCAAATTTGGAAAAAATTGGCCATTATTTCTTCAAATATTTTTTGCCTCATTCTTTACCTCTCTTCTCTCTGGGACTCCAATTCTTTTTTTTTTTTTTTAAACAAGATTTTATTTTTCATTATACTTTTACATATTGAAGGGGTTTGTTGTTACACTTCCATACATGCACACATCATACATCTCCCCTTTACCTCCCTACTCCTCCCCTCCCTCCCCCCATTATCCTCCACCCCAACCCCTAGTCTGTGAGGTTGCCTCCAGTTCAACTGGTAATCCGTGTTTTATGAGTCTATTGCCTAAACTTATTGTTCCCTCACTCTTTCCTATATTGTATACAGCCTCCACAAATGAGAGAAAACGTTCAGCCCTTCGGTTTCTGGGGAACTCCAGTTCCTTTTTTTTTTTTTTTTTTTTTTAAAGAGAGGACAGTGAGAGAGAGAGAGAGACAGAATCAATTTTTATTGAGTTTTTCACATGGCTTTTGTTGCTCTGACTCTTAGTTGTGTACATGGATGCTGGGATTTGAACCCGTGTACTCGCACATGCCGGGCAAGTGCTATAACTGCTGAGCCACCACTCCAGCCCCCTGGGGACTCCAATTCTTTGTATGTCAGACTGCTTGATACTACCTAACAAATCCAAGGCTCTATTCATTTCCCCCCCAATCTTTCTGTCATCTTCTAACTAGGTAATAATTTCAATTGATCTATCTTTAAGTTCAATTAATTTTTTTCTTTATGTCCATTCTGCTATTAAATCCATACAAAAATTGAATATCAATTAATTTTTTTTAGTTTTAGAATTTTCATTTTTAATGGTTTCTATTTCATTCCAGAATTTCCTATCTTTTGATTTATTGTAAGCATATTTTCTTTTCTCTACAGATGCTATGTTCCATTTTCCTGGTTCTTTATAGATGGGGTAATTTTACATTACATCCTGGATATTATAAATGTTAAGTTAGGGGAGACTCTGGATTCTGCTGTCTTCCTGATGATCTATTTCTTTGCTTGCTTATTTTATTTCATGTGATTAATTATCTTGTTAGTACAAGGGCCATAAACCCTTTTTCTTGGGCAATAACTCTGATCTCTGTTTAGTTGCTGAGCTCTCCGGCTCCTTCCCCTGCAGAATCTTCACCATGTTTTCTTTAGATTAGACCTGCAGGCTTCCCTGGCCACAAAGATTACCTTTTTCCAGGTTCTGATGCTTCCTGGCCTCAGACCAATGTGTAACATTGGGAACTCAGTATAATCCTCTTCCATTACATACGGACTCCCACCAGAATCTGCCTGCTCCGACCACTCTACGCTGTGTTCATACTGTTACTTTGTATACCATGTCCAGAGTTTATAGCTATTATTTGCTAAAGGATTGACAAAAATTATAATTTTACCATTCTAGAGGCAGAACTCAACAATGAATCTAATAACCACCGCTCCGATTTGCACCTTTGCCTAATTTCACAAACTCAGTAATTCAAACCACCAAAACTGGAAATACTATTCTACTCGGCCTAACAGTTTACTAATAATATTACTCAATTTTTTTCACTTAACCAAAATTTAGGAAAAAAATAATTAACAAATGAAAATCTGTAAAATTCCAACCCAATTTGATATACTTACCTAGCTCCCAAAATATCCTTCTTGGCAAGGCCTATTCCAGCTATAACTTTCACCCTCACGATTCGTGAATTTTCCTAAAATACAAAAATTTATACTTTACTTTTGTACACTTGTAACACAAGTAAAAAGGGTATTAAAATTGATGGAAGGAATCTTTTTCAAGATTAATTTGACTAAAGCTATATAGGAGATATAAAACTAAAGTCAAATTACCACACTGAATAAGAATCTACCATTGCTCAAATTAAAAAAAATAAAATGAATCTACAATTGCTTCCAAGAGAATCTAAAGCTAAAGTATTAAAATTAATATGCATTTGTCATTGTTTTTATGTACATAACACAAAATCATAACTATGTAGAAAAGGCAATTATTCTAAAAATCCCATTCAATAGACTATAGATAATACTATAGTAGATTGATACCATAATGTACTAAACACTAAATATACTGACTATCATAATAGTATTAAGCTTTCACATAAGAATGTCTTAGTTTAAGAGATTTATATTAAAATACTTAGAATTAAATGCTATAACGTTTGCAACTTACTTTCAATTGGTTTAATGTAATTGGTAAATGTGTTTGTGTGTCTGTATATATGGAAATAAAGAAGAATAAACAAAATGTACCAGGCTGTAGATCTAATTTATAGCTCTACAAGTGTGCAGTATACTATTCTTTTAACTGTCTTAAAGATTTAAAATTATTCAAAATAACAGGAGTAAGAAAATATAATAAAACAAAATGCATATTTAAAAATTCACAAGTAAACAAAACTGCTAGACACAGAAATGAGATTAATAAGAGATGTAAAACATTTTTATGGATAAGGTTATAAAATAAATTAAAAACAAAAAAAGACAAATGGAGAAATTCACTGTTTATGGCTAGAAATGGTTAATATTATCTATTTTCTTCAAAGAAATCCACAAATTAAACACAAATTCAAATTCTCCCTTCAATTTGTTCATGGATCTTAACAAATGATTCTAAAATTTATAAAGACTAAAAATTGCAGCGGAAGCAGGGGCTCAGCAGTAACAGCACCTGCCTGGCATGTGCAAGGATGTGGGTTCAAACCCCAACACCATGTACACAACTAAGTGTCAGAGCAACAAAATCCATATGAAAAACTAAAAATAAAATTTAAAAAATTGATTTTCTCTTTCTCTCTCACTGCCCCTCTCTCTTAAAAGAAAAACGACTAAAAATGAATAAAGAAGTTAACAATAATATTCAATTACTATCTTATATTATCTACAAAAGCAAATTCCAGATAAAGTTCAAAAGTGAAAAAGCTTTAAAAAATTCCAAAGAAATTTCAGAATATTACTATGACATTTAAATGGGAAAGGATTAAATATACAAACTATAATGAGAAAAACTGTTATATTTCACAACATTAAATATCCCTTTAACATAAGAAAAGATACAATAATCAAAAAACAAACAAAACCCCTGCAAAATCGAGGGGACACACAAGAGATATCTAAAATATGCTTCATTAAGACATTTGATGAATATCCAGAATGTGAAAAATTCCTAAAAATCAATGAGTAAAATATAATTTCCCTAATGTAAGAGATCATAGAGAATGGCCCATAAATAAATGAAAATACACTTAATCTCACCAATAATCCCACTGTTAGTGGAATGTAAATTCATGAATCATTTTGAAGAGATGTTTGGCAATATATAGTAAAGTTCCCAATTGATAACACAGGAACTCTGTTTTCAGATGTATCCCTTACATAAACTTTCTCTTATGTACACAAGGACATAAGTACAATTGTGTTACAGTAGCATTTCTGAAGATTCACTAATATGAAACATTGTAGCACAAGATGAAAACTAATTGATTCTAGTCTAAAATTATCCTCTTGGCAAGTAGCAAAGCCTATTCCTCCCTCAGGAGAGATCCGAGTGGGAGAAAGATCCATATTTATTTTAACCTTCTTCTATTTCTATGGATTTCAGCCATGCTAATTTCTAGGCATCTCACTAAATAAGTATAATATTTGGAATACTCTATTGGCAATAAAACCCAGATGATAGATTAAGATAATGCAAAAAGGAAAAAAAAAACCTTGACTAGAGATGCTAGATAAAATGTAACTTCTCCAAATAAAATTAAATATATAGCTGATCTTGCAAGAAAGATGAAAAAATCCTCAGATATGAGAAATACAGATAGAACTGAAAATCAGAGAGGAAAATAAGAAGGTTGAAATTTTAGTTTTCTGGGGCTGGAGTGGTGGCTTGGCGGTTGTGGCGCTTGCCTGGCATGCACAAGTACACAAGTTCAAACCTCAGCACCATGTACACAACAAAGTGTCGGAGGAACCAAAGCTACATGAAAAATTAAATAAAATTGTTTCTTTCTTTCTCTCTCTCTCACTGTCCCTCTTTCTTAAAAAAAAAAAAAAAAAAAGAAAAGAAAAAAAGAAATTTTACTTTTCTAAGGGGATTATTTCCTGACATCTGAAGGCAGGTCCTACTACCCTTTTATTCTTCTGGCAAGTCACTAAATGAAAAAGCCAACTGAAATACTCCCTTGATTCTACAGCCAGATTCTCACTGGATCAGTTAACTGGGAAGTGATTTAACTACATTAAATAGGTATGAGTCTCTAAGACTTAATTCTGAACATTAAAAATCTTTTCTATGACTAAATATGTAAAAAATTTTCACATGATAAAGTGTAATCAAAAGCGACAAATAATGTTACTTAATTTATTTTTCCTAAGCTCAGACAGTATGTATACTATGCATATAACTTTCACCGAGGAAACAGTCCTATTCCTCTGAAAAGGTTAATTCATAATTCTGGAGTTCCTGGTACTAAAAGCTACTCATGCTGGGCACGGTGGCTCAGTTACTCAGTTACTCAGGAGGATGAGGCAGGAGGATCCCAAATTCAAGGCCAGTCTGGGCAACTTAGTGAAACCCTGTCTCAAAAACAAAACAACTAGGGGGAGGGACAAGGGTGGATCATTAGTGGGGGCGCTAGTGGGTAAATCAGAATATAAATATAAATATATTATATCTTTTCTTTGGAAGCATGTTTGTTCAACAAATAAATTTCTTAAACACAAAACAAAACAACATCCCCCAAAACTATCTATGTAGCCTTGACTGAAATGTTCCCTCATCTCCTAGAGAAAAAGCAAAAAAAGCATTAATTAAAAACAATTCCAGGGGCTGGAGCGGTGGTTCAGCAATTACAGTGCTTGCTTGGCATGCGCAAGTACACGGGTTCAAACCCCAGCACCCACGTACACAACTAAGTGTTGGAGCAACGAAGGCCATGTGAAAAACTCAATAAAAATTGATTCTCTGTGTCTCTATATCTCTCTCTCTCTCTCTGTCTTTCTCTCTTTAAAAAAAAAAAAATTCCGGGGGCAGAGGGCTGGAGCAGTGGCTCAGCAGTTACAGTGCTTGCCTGGCATGTGCCAGTACACAAGTTCAAACCCCAGCACCATGTACAAAACAAAGTCTCAGAGCAACGAAGGCCACATGAAAAACTAAATAAAATTGATTCTCTCTCTCTCTAAATAAAAAAATATATATAAATAAACAATTCTGGGGGACTATAAATTATTTGCAGTAACAGACATATTTCACTTAAACTTTCTGCTTACAATTCTAACTCCAAAAATCAGAACCAGTTACTTATTTAGATGTCATGGTTAACTGAAAGTATATTGATTTACAGAATTTCATAAAATTAAACCCAAAATGCCACTTTTTTCATATTTGCATTCATTTTTTTTAAAAAAAATTTTAAAAAGAGAGGGACAGTGAGAGAGACAGAAAGAGAGAAACAACTTTATTTAGTTTTTCACATGGCCTTCGTTGCTCCAACACTTAGTTGTGTACGTGGTGCTGGGGTTTGAACCTGGGTCCTCGTGCTTGCCAGGCAAGCGCCGAAACCCCTGAGCCACCACTCCTGCCCTGCATTCATTTTTTTTTTTTTAAAGAAAGAGGGACAGTGAGAGAGAGAGAGAGAGGAAGGGAAAGACAGAAGCAATATTCATTTTGTTTTTCACATGATTGTCATTGTCTGACACTTTGTTGCGTATGTGGTGCTGGGGTTCGAACCCGTGTACTCATGTATGCCAGGGGATGCCACTGCTCCAGTCCCCACATTTGCATTCATTTTAACTTCACTTTATAATTTTATAATAGAAAATGGTTGAAACTGGTAAATCACATCCATGTGCAGAGGTCATAAACTTACATCTCATATCATCTTTGAAAACAAAGGAACGCAGCTGAAATGCCACATCTGGGGCTTAAGACTTCAATAGTTCTGATACTAAGAGCACTGTTAACAGAAATCTGGATAGAACTCAAATGAATAAAAAGGAAACAAAATTAAATATCATTCTCTTAATTAAAAACAGGGACAGGAATATGATCCTCAAATAGAGCACAGCTTGCCACTAAAATCTGAATCTGCCCTTTCCTACTCATAAGTAAAGGGAGTTTGATTATTTTATTTCATTTCTTGAGACAGGGTCTTACTCAGTTGCTTAGAGCCTTCTAAGTTGCTGAGGCTGGCTTTGAACTTGTGATCCTCCTGCCTGAGCCTCTTGAGCTACTGGGATTACAGGCATGCACCACTGCATCAAGATGAGTTTGTTTGAAAAAGTAAAATGAAGTTGCAAACTGCAGGCAAGATGTAGGTTTTCACGACGTTGAGGAGAAACAAAAGGTAACGTGGGGCAATAAGTTAACTACGCAGATGGCCTCAATAATTCAAGGCAGCCATCTAGGGCTGAGATTTTCATTACAATTCATGAACACATCTACTAATTACCCTTTAATCTCCTGCCAACCCCCCCAAAATGGGAAAAGGAAATGCAGAATTTCAGCTCTTTCCATCTCTTGGGGAGCTGGGAGAAGTCACTCTCTCCATTCTTTCCTCATCCTTCTGTTGTCCCCCAACCTCACAAGCTAAATCTAAAAATACCTATATCTATATTTACATATCTCCCATATTTAGTTTTTAATAGAGATAGGTTTATTTAGCTTTTATAAAGTTAGGTTCTCTTACTCCTCGGTTAAAGTTCTGTATCATCTGAGCAGAACACTTTAAAACCATTTTAAAATGTAAGTATTAATATGAATTGGCAGAGAATAATTCTATGTTAGTGGAGGCTGGACAGGAAGCTGAATCTCCAACTCTAAAACATGTATCACTGGATAAAGATTAGGAGGAAATATGGAACAAATAAATAGTAACTGTTAAAGTAATAAAGTGATGAAGATTTTTGTTTTAATTCTTTTTTAATTTTTTTTAAGAGAGAGAAGGAATCAATTTTTCAATTATTTTTTCATCTGGCTTTTGCCAGACACTAAGTTGTGTTTGTGACGCTGGGGTTTGAACATGGGTTCTCAGGCATGACGGGCAATTGCTACCACTGAGCTGCTGCTCTAGCCTTTGTTTTACTTATATTTTTAAATAAATTTTATATTATACTTTTTCTTTAGAAAAAAAAAGTTCTGTCTTCTTCAAAGTTCAAATAACATCTTTCCTTAAAGACTTCATAGTTGAAATTACTCTTCTCAAAGTCAGAGGATCATTCACACAGCATTTATCACATACTACCTTGTATCTGGAGCAATAAAATTTATGACTTTCTCTACTATAAAAAAGTGTGAGAGAGGGTCAGCATTAATCTCAGTGACTCAGGAGGCTGAGGCAGGATTGAAAGTTCAAGGCTAACCTCAACAATTTAGTGAGATCCTCAGCAAAAATAAACAAAAATAAAAGAAGGTTAGGGATGAAGCTCAGTGGTAGGAGTCCCCAGGTTCAATCCTTAGTAGCCACCCCCCCAAAAAAAAACAAACCCAAAACTGAGATTCCAAAGCCTAAAAAACTTATATTTTTCATTATCCTTCTGTCTTCTAATGAATAAAAAAAAAAATACTGAGCAAATACTGAGGGCTAATAAACTCTTGATTGACAACAAACTTTTCTAAACTAGCTAAAAGTAGGAATAAAGCACTTTATTAAAAGCAAAGTTTGCCCTGTGAATCCCCAACCCCTCCCCATTCTAGTCCAAGAACACTGACTGCCAGACCTGTCCCACCAATCAGGAGACTGGACAACTCCTCTCTAAGGAGTCTGAGTGACCCAAGAGGAAAACACACTATAAATACTGATAGGTATTTCACAATTAAACGGTAGGATGATTCTACTTTGAGATTCTTCTCTTAACGGTACCTACCACTCACATGAAGCATGTATGCCACCAAATAAGTGGGAATAAGTTAGGAATAAGGAAGATTGGAAATCAGGGAAACAGTCGATTCAGAGAGAAGAGATCAAGAGACTTTCCACAATGACAGCAAACAGAAGCCTGGAGACGATGGCTACACCGCAGGTGTGGGGAGCAGGCAGCCCAGAGGGAACGCAGCAGACCAAGAGCCGAGGAGTGGGTAGCCTTCTATGCCCATACAGAGAACATACACACCTACCCCCACACACACACATATGTACAGGTATGTAAATTCATTTCTTATATATTTTATTACACTGAGTGCTTTTAAAGCTCAGTTTGCAATTAAATATGTGATAAGTGTACAGAAAACTAAAGCAAAGAAAAAACTGCAATAAATAATTACAAAGTACAATGATTCAATTGAATTACACCGTATTTAGCATGATAATGTAAATACTGAATATTTATTTAAGAAAAAATTGCTAGGGCGAGAGGGAGGGATATACACATATTTTTTTTAGCAACATACGCTTTATAATTATGGTGACCATATTTTCCAAACTAAAAATCAGAACCTATGGCTTGATAGTAGTTTTATTCCTCTGTTGTATAAACTTATTTGAAACCATCTACAAATATATAAGAGGCAAAGAGATCACTCTTTCTAGGAAACATAACAGATAAAATCAGAACAGTCTTAAAAGCTGGAATATGATTGCTATATATTTATTATGGATCAGTTAAAACTGTTCAGGAGTTTTTGATGGTTACAACCATGATAAAAACCACAACACCCAGAATCTTTAGATTTAAGAGAGAACAATAGTTCTCAAACTGTATTCCCTGCACTGGTAGTATGAACAGTATGTGAAAAAGTGTTGCACATGCAATTTTTAGGTCTTGAACCTACAGAATCAGATACTCTGAGGTAGTCCGTGTTTTCAACAAACTTCTCAGGTGATTCTGAAGGACACTAAAGAAGAGAAACACAGGTACGCAGCATGGGGGTGGGAAAGGAAAGTGCTGTTGTTAACGTAGTTACAGTTAGACCAATAAGCTTTGCTCAGATAGTACTACGTAATTTCCAAGGAAGAACAGATCATCACTACTTCACACCTTCACACTAATTTTAAATGTAACAGTACCATATCTGTTGATTTATCAATAGAGAGTCTCTAGAAGAACGCACATGAGGCTGATAACCTTGGTTACTGGAAGGCTGGGAGACATTGGTAGAAGGAAAACTTTGAGTGAAACTTCAAATATTGCTGAAAAAATATAGACCAACTAGAACTCTTGAGTATCACTGATGAGTTTAAACTGGTACAATCACTATGGAAAACCATTTGGCAACTTTTTTTTTTTAATAAAGAGAGAAGAATAGTGATAGAGAGAGACAGAGAGAATCAATTTTTATTTAGCTTTTCATGTGGCTTTCGTTGCTCTGACACTTAGTTGTGTATGTGGGTGCTGGAGTTTGAACCCATGCACTTGCACATGCTGGGCAAGCCCTGTAACCACCGAGCCACCGCTCCAGCACCCATTTGGCAACTTTCTATGAAGTTAAACATATCCTACTCTATGACTTAGAAATCCCATCATTAGGAATTTACACAAGAGAAATGAATATACATTTTCATAAAAAAGATTTGTAGATGTTCATAGCGGGTTGTTCACAATAGCCAAAAGCTGGAAACAATGGACAAGTCCATCAAAGGAGAATGCAGACATCTGGTCTACACATAGGAATAGTGCTCAGCAGAGGAGTATTACTCAGTAATAAAAAAAATGAGTTAATGATACAACCACATGGATGACTCAAACACATTATGTTAAAAAAAGAAAAGAAAAGAAAAGAAAAAAGACCTGTAAGAGCAACAGGGTACAATTCCATTCATAGAAGGTTCCAGAACAGCTAAAAGTAATCCACAGTTATAGGGTTGCCTATGGAGACTGGAAAAGAGGAGCAGACTAGAAGAGGACCCAAGGGAACATTCTGGAGTCACGAAAATATTCTATATCTTAACCGGGTTGCTAGCTATGCATGATATTGAAAATCTCAAACTGTACATTTAAAATCTGTGCATTTTGGGAAGGGAAAAGGGGGGATTAAAAAAATTTTTTTTGCACCTCTAAGATACTATATAGTTCCCATGCAACTGATGAAAACTGGAAAAGCATTTAAAAAAATAATAATTAAAGGGAGATCAGGAGAAGAAAAGGACCAGAGGATGGGAGGCGGTAAGGGAGGTGGAAGTCCCAGGGAGGGATACTGGTCAAATTATACTGTTACATTGTGTGTGTGTATTAATATGTAACAATAAATCCCATCATTATATAGAACTGTGATACAATTAAAAATTGGAAAAAACTCTGCATTTCACTGTGACTTTTACTGCTCCCTACCCCCACTCCCACCCCAAAAAAAGAAGGAAGCCAAAATAAGGATATTTTCAAACAAAAACAGAAAGTTCATTGTCAGCAAACACTTAGAAATTCCAGAGGATTTACCTTAGCCAGAAAAAAAATGTGATACCAGACGAAAAGTCAGAGATGCAAGAAAAAAATGAAGAAGTAAAAAAAAGTTAAATATGGGAGGAACACACATTAACTATAAAAAACAGAACAGTGTTAATGATGATGACGATGATGTACGTATGTTCATGCAAGTGTTTAGTTGATTTCCATTCCACTGGGGATTTCAGTTCCAAATCTCCAGCCTCATCTCCTGACTGCCTCCCTTCCTCCACTATTCCAGCCTTCTCCATCTCACCTTTTACACATGCAGCTCTGTTTGCCCAGAAGTCTTCTGTGCCCTCCTCACCTGACTCCTATTCATCCTTAGTTTCAGTTTAGATGTGACTTTGTCAGCTTTCCCTGACACTCTCCCCTCCTCCCTATCACACAAGATTTTTTTTAAGATAGAGGGACAGTGTGTGTGTGTGTGTGTGTGTGTGTGTGTGTGTGTGTGTGTGAAAGAGAGAGAGAGGGAAACAATTTTATTTAGTTTTTCATGTGGCCCTCACTGCTCCAAGACTTTGCTGTGTATGTGGTGCTGGGGTTTGAACTTGGTACTAGCACATGCTGCACAAGAGCAGTAACCACCGAGCCACTGCTCCAGCCCCCATCATACAAGATTAATTTTCTCTATTATACGCTTACATTTTACACTCCTTTTCCTTCAGAACATTATTAAATTATCAATATGTAATTAATAATTTAATGTCCCTCTCTCTCTCTAGGCTACAGATTCAGCAAAATCTGCTGTCCAGCAATATAACCTCATGGCCTGACCAAATGCCTTATGCATGATAAGTGGTCAAAAAATATTTGTTAAGCGAATATGGAATTGAAGACTTCAGAGGCCCATCTAAAAGTACAAACAGACAAAACAGAAGAAGTGGAAGTGAGAACAGAACAATTGTCAACAAGACACATGCTCCACTCATCATCTTCCTGAAGAATGTCTTCTGTCAAATTACATCACATGGACAACTATTTGAAGTAGGAAAGCGGAAAGACCAAGTTTGGAGTACAAAAGAGACCTGTGTTTCAATCTCAGATCTGCTCACTACTAGAGGGGGTTGTGGAGAAAACCAGCATCTCAGATTCCTTACCTGTCAAATGTGGATAACTCTATTTACTTTCACAAGAGAGTTGTGATGATTAAAGCTACAATATGCAAACATCTTACTTGGTACCTGGCGTATAGCAAGTGTTCAATTAAAGGCAGCTGTGATTATATTTGGGTGGCTTTTTTTCCCTCAAGCAGATTACTTTCATTAATGCATCTTTGTGCGCTCCTGTGACCATGTGCTTACGTTATTTTCTTCAGTGCCTCCAAATGTCTCACATTCACGGAAGCCGGACATTTCCATCAAGCCATGAATTACAGTAACATATTTATTCCTCAAGAGCTTCAGAAAAGACTTTCTGAAACCCTTTCGTTTGTGCTGTACCTTCCTCCTTGCATTTTTCTCCAGAATTCTTATCCCTTCCATTCTTTTATCATCTTAAAACTTTGATAGGATTGGTAATGGGGCCAGAATCAACAGAAAGTTTAAGGAGGAAGAAGGGAGTAACACAGAGTTCCACAGAGTTCAGCAGAATGGCGAGTTTAGCAGCTCAACTTGGCAATCTGACTCAAGTTCAGAGCTAGAGTAAAAACCACGATCAGTTGCATACTACATGCAATAGGTTCTTAAAATACCTCCAGGTGCTGGAGTTAAGAAATGTCTAATACCACAGACAGCTAAGGGATGGGGAAATCAGCGGATCTAAATATCCTGCTCTGACCGAGGTTAAATAATTATGCAAGATCACCAAGTAAGTGACAGGGCCAGAATTTCAACCTTGTTAAATCCCACTGTCTATACCTCTATAGGTATATCTCCCTGTGGGACCTTGTATATAGGAGATATATACAAGGTCCCTTTCAGCTCCAAGATTCTATTCCTATGCAATATTTGAATTCCTAACAGTTAACTGTTTGTTTTGTGTGTGTGTGTGTGTGTGTGTGTGTACATATATAAAATCTCCTCCTCCTCTTCTGTTCCTTGTGCAAAGGCATAAACACCAGGCCCACCATGGCAGGGTGTGTGGGAGAGAGGAGTCTGGGGAGATGTGTGGTCTTTGTTTTTACCAGCAGGGGGCACTGAGGGGAGGAGGAAGGTGCCATATGAAGATGTATCAGTATGGTACCCACTGGAGGAGGGTGAGGCATAGAAACACAACAGTAGTACTCCCACTTGCATCCAAGGATGCAAAGAGTTGAAAGAGGAACGCAGAAGTGGCAGAGATGTTTGTGTGGCTAGAAAATTATTTACAATAAACATATAAGTAAACAAATTAAACAAACAAATAAATAGGTTAAGGATAATCAAAGTCTGGTTTTCCACTGTTAGATATGGTACTTATGGCTAGAAAGGTACACAGAGGTGTTAGTTTTTAATTGGAGAAATTGATCTGAAATTGATGATTTTTACATAAATGTACACAGATTGATGTAAAAATAGCTATAGCTATAATTGCATTCCATGTATATTCTCTCTCTCTCTTTCTCTCTCTCTCTCTCTCTC